>APFE030757187.1:0-24181 GCA_000404065.3 Pinus taeda | reverse complement strand
ACTGAAATATAATATTGTTGATATAATAAGACCTGATTAAAATACAGAATGTTAATATTCCACCAGCCACCCAACTACTTTCCTATATGATTTCTCAAAATTCTGCCCTGACATCTAATTTTGATCCCATGAGAACTTAAAGGGTTCAAAATATACATTCGCTCAAAGAAAGAAACCAGCAGGATCTGTAAAATGGAAACTAACTAAGTAGTCTAACAACATGAAAAGAAGAAAGTAACTTCCACTTACGTGTCTATCATTTTTTGCATGAGATTGCCGATGGAAAAATCTATGGCACAAGGTTATGGCTGTCGCAATGGTTCCTGGGAACTGAATAAACAATAGATAGTCGGCCTATTACTATATTAGGCCTATGGTGACTAGTCTTTACCTGTGGAAAAAGCATCCAGGTTCTGTTTAGTCCAAGTTCCAAAAATGATTTCTTTTCGACTTTTTCTCTAGGTTAGCAGTATCTAAAATAGAATTGTGAAGGTATATCAGACCTATGGGCTAGTCCTATGGAAGCATTGCCAAATAGGCTATTCATATATTAATATTATATGTTGAAAATCTACAGCCTGCCTAACTAATATGTCAAGAACTTAGAAGTCCAGTTTCTCAAAATCATTATACATAATCCACTATAGTTCTGACTTCTCTCTATGTTTAAGTTTTCTTCTAAGAAGGATAGTTTTCTCTTTGTTTAAGTTTTCTTCTAAGAAGGATTGTGTAAATTTTCAAATTCATTGCTTTCTTGCTCTAGGAATTCTAAATTCTTTAACTCAAGGAATATAACTTACCAAATCAGGTTAATAAATTGTTAATTAATACACTTGGCAGATGTCAATAGCAAACTTAGAAACCATTGTCCAAAAGAAAAAGCCTACCAAAAGAAACACTAGGGAAAATTACAAAAGACAGAACTAGATTGTGCAATAATTGGACTCTTGATGTATGATGTATCAGACTTTACTTTTATAATTTTATGTTAATATTGAATATTCGTTGTTCAATATTCAATGTTCATAGTGGGAAGTGGAACATCAATATGGTTTAAACTTTAAACTTTAATCATAATGTATGATCATTGATGTATGATTATAAATTAGAATTTTAAATTTATTATATTATATGATATTATAAATTTGGATAATGTCAAATGATATTCATATCAATGATCATTGCTTTGCAGGCTTTTTCAAATTCAAACCAAATTGTCATACTGGACTCAATTAATAAATTATATTTTATATTTATAAATTTTTAAGACCCTAACGCTCCCACACGTTTCCTAAAAAATGGTAGGGAGCTTTTGCATAGGCCGATCCCGCGCCCCCTCACTCCCTCGCCCCCTCGTCCCCGAACCTTGGTGGAACATTGGAGTACAGTAGGACACGATGCGTCCATTCAGTAGTACTATGGTCCCTATCCTCATTTCCCTACTCATTGGCCAAATGAGAGGTACTTCCCATGAGTCCCAAACTGCATGGGTAGGATGTATCGGCAGGAGAAGGTGAACCACTCATTCTGCTCATATGACATAGGAGAAGGTGAAGGACTCATCCTATGCATATGATATATCTCAACCATCATGGGGTATCACACGGGAAGGTGAACCACTCACCCTGTACATCGCGCACCCCTAAGGGAAGGTGAACCACTCACCATGTACATTGCGCACCACTAGGGGAAGGTGAACCACTCACCTTATGGTCGCTCGTCGCTCCAAGTAGTACCTCAAGCCCCTCAGAGCTCCCAGAGCTCAACATCCAAATCAAACAGAACCCTCATAAGAGGGTCTCTCCATGACTCCAAGTCGTTCACAGAAGGTTAAGAATTTGACCTTCCCAAGGGCTTTGTAAGAATATTTGCGACCTGATCATCAGTGCTAATGTGATGGAGCCTTATTGCTACCCGTTGTACCATATCCCCAATAAAGTGGTACCTGATATCAATATGCTTGGAGCAGTCATGAAACACGAGATTCTCAGAAAGATGAATCCCACTTTGGTTGTCGCAGAAGATCACAATGGTATCCAGCACATGTCCAAACAGTGCACTAAAGAGCTTCCTCAACCAAACAGCTTCCCAAGAGGCCATACTAGCATAAATATATTCGACCTCAGTGGTGCTCAAAGCAACCGACCCCTGCTTCCTACTCATCCAGGATATCGAAGCAGAACCTAGAGAGAAGCAACATCCCGATGTGATTTTATGATCCAACACACTGCCAGCCCAGTCAGCATCAGAATAACCATGGAGCCTCACATTCCTGACAGTGTATCTCAGTCCATAGGTGATTGTGCCCCGGAGATATCTCAAGAGATTCTTGGCAGCAATCCAATGTATGTGATGAGGCTCGACCATAAACTGACTCAATGTATTCATTGCAAAACATATGTCTAGACAAGAGTTCACTAAGAACATTAGGGCCCCCACAAGTTGGCGATACTCAGAAGGATTTCCCAAATCGGGCCCAGCAGCGCTTCCGCATAACTTCTTGAAGTTAAGTTCTATCGGAGTAGTCACGAACTTGCAGTCCACCATCCCAAATCTTTCAAGTAGCTTCACAATTTATTTTTCTTGAGAAAGAAAAATCTCACCTGACTTTTGCCAGACCTCCAACCCTAGGAAATAATGTATCAGTCCTAGGTCCTTCATCTCGAATTCGGAAGCCAACTCCCTCTTACATTGATGAATAAGAGGGTCTGGACCTGTCAGAAGGAGATCGTCCACATAAAGTACCAAGATGAGAGGTTTGTCATTCTCAACCTTAAAGCAAAGGTTCAGATCATCTTCACTTCTTGTAAATCCCAGCTTCATCAGATAGTTATCGATCCTCTCATACCAAGCTCGGGGAGCTTGCTTCAACCCATAGAGGGCTTTCTTCAACCTGCATATGTGTCTGATGATCTTGAACTTCGAACCCCTCGGGTTGTTCTACATAGACTTCCTCCTTAATTGAACCATGCAAGAAGGCGATCTTGACATCCATCTGGTGTAGATTCCATCCTTGCGAGGCAGCAAGGTCTATAATCAAACAGATGGTGGTGTATCGGGCAACAGGTGCAAATATCTCATCGTAGTCCACACCTTCCTTTTGAGAGAAGCCTCCAGCAACAAACCTGGCCTTGAACTTTTCAGCACTTCCATCAACTCCATGCTTGATCTTATAGAGCCATTTCGAAGTGACAACGAATTTCTCCTTGGGTCTAGGGACCACATCCCAGACATCATTTTTCATAATCGACTCATATTTTTCGTTCATAGCATCCTTCCAAACTTGGTGTTTCATAGCTTCTTCAAATGTGCAAGGCTCAGATTGAACAATGGTGCTCATGGCAGTTAAGTACCCTTGGTACCTATTTGACTTGGTACTCTCACGAAATGTCCCCCTTGGTACAACATGTCACTCGGCATCTTCGAGAGTTTCCCTAATCCATGAGGGTCTCCTCTTTGAGGAGGAGGGCTCATGAGGAGGTGGATCAATGGGATCCATTGGTCCTTCAACATCGGGCATCGACTCATCCTGTGGTTTTTCCTACTTTCTTGTATCTGCTTCTTTGTCCTTCCTTGGAATAGGAAGGTTATTAATCTTTCCAACGGCAGCATCTTCGTCAAAGGTGACATCATGACTTATCTCCAACAGTGATTAGAAATCTTTGAGCATTTATTCGGGAAACCTTCCCCCTGGGATGGGCACCCCGCTCAGGTAATTCCAAATGACGGGTTCGAACGGACGGGAGGCGGGGCACGGGCCTCTTGGTTCATTGCTGGAATGGTAATGGCTCTTTCTGGTCCTCACCAGGCCTACTTTATGAAGCCCTTAGCTCAGCAAACATCCTCCTGGTTACCGAGATTCACACGAGCCCAGTCCGGCCTCTCCCAGACATCACAGGATACCAGTGGACAGCAGCATGCAGACAAGAGACACGAAGCTCAGGGGGGGTCAGGGGTTCAGGAGGTGTGGCTTGCCTTGTCCGAGATAGCCTCAGGAGCAGAGTCTCAGTAGTCGCGACTGATGAGTATGCCAGATTCATGTGGATTCAGATCAGATCCAAAACATCACTGCCGAGAGACGTTTATATCGCAGTTTGTTACTTCCCACCTATCTCGTCTTCCTACGTTATTCACAATAGCTCAGACGGAGACCCTTTTTCAGACCTGTACTTTGACATCACCAGGTTTTTAGCAGTAGGGGATGTCATTCTCACAGGAGACTTCAACACTCGGACCAAAGACCTCCAAATCCCTATGCATGATAGAATAGATGATATATTTTGCACTTGAGGGATTGACCCGATCACGGTCGGCATGCACCGAACATCTGAGGACCACCTGGGACCCACCACAACCTATGGGAAATATCTGTTTCAGTTGGGAGAATCTCATGGGCTAGTAATTCTGAACGGTTTACCTTGTTTCCCATCCTCGCACTTCTTCACCTGCAGACCATTTGGAGGTGGGGCAAGTGTGGTTGACTATGCTATTGCCAACCCGAATATCCTTCCTTACATCAAAAATTTCTCGGTCACCCCCATCCCCCTCACAGACCACGCCCTCCTCTCATTCTCTCTGCAGTTTGACCTCCAGAATCCCCCCCCCACCCACTTTCCCGCAGTCCCCCTAGAACCACCTTTCGGTTTGAGGAAAGTGACCCCGACCTCTTCTCCTCTATCCTCAGGCAAACTCTCCCATCGACATCCCAGTTCACCTCCCTCAGCTCCACCAAGGACAAATACCAGTGCCTCTCACATACAATTTGGAAAGCTGCACTCCAATCCTTCCCCTTCTCTACCCATTCTGTCACCACCAACCGCAAACCGAGAAATTGCCCTATGAACAACTGGTATGACCAGGATTGTAAGTCTATGCATTAGGACCTCCGACACGCCTTTCGGAACTCTTTACCTACATACCCTGACCTCTGCTCAGCCTATCGTCGCCTCCTCCGCCGCAAGAAGCGCCTCTTCATTGCTCATAGGAGACAAGTTCTTTCTACTCTCCTCCTTCGCTCCCCAAAGATTTTTGGGGAACCATCCTTTCCCGGCGCTCTCTTAGCCCTATCGACCTTGATCCTGCCTCTATGTTCTCCCATACCTCCCAACTATATGACATCCCTGGGCAGCCCCTGATTCGAGTCACTTCCCCCCCCACCTCCTGCCACCTCTTCTCCGACAAAGATATCAGGGAGGCAATATGGACAATGAATAGCAGCAAGGCAGCAGACGAAGAAGGCTTCCAGGCAGAATTCTTCAAGCACGGACTTCACCCTCTAGTAGGATATCTGGTAGACCTTTTCAACCAGGTGGTTCGAGATGGATTTCCGGATAGCTGAACACACCACATTATCTACCCGATCCACAAGTCAGGGCCTACTTCTGATCCCAACAATTACAGAACAATCATGGTTGGGCACGCATTCTCCAAGTTATATGCCACAGTACTTCACAGGAAGCTCTCCCACTTTCTTGAGCAAAGACAACTCAGGGCCAAGGGCCAAGCAAGTTTCCGTCCAGGCCACCAGACGATCGACCACATCCTCACTCTTTGAGCGGTGATCGAGGAGGCCAGGCATCGATCCTCTAAAGTGTACTGCTGCTTCGTAGATTTCCGGAAGGCCTTTGAGTCAGTTCCAAGGGAAGATCTTTTCCAGAGACTAAGGGAGATTGGTATTTCCTCAACTCTCCTGAATGCCATCATGCGTCTCTATGAGGCCATCCTTGGCCGCCTCCGTACAGTAGGAGGATTGTCGAATTTCATCCGAAGCACCATTGGAGTCAAGCAAGGGTGCCCCCTTTCACCTACTTTATTCGGGATATATATCGATGAGCTTGAGTCCTTCCTCTGAGAGCATATCAAGGATACAGATGGATGCCTTCTCCACCAGGTCCTGATTTTTATCCTCCTCTTTGCCGACAATATTGCTCTCATTGCCTCCTCCCAAGAAGGCCTCCAGAGATAGCTAGATGCACTCGCTGCTTTTTGTGACTGGAGGCACCTATCTGTAAACTTGGGTAAGACCAAAGTGATTATCTTCAATGGAGTCAAAAAATCCTCAGATTTCCGCTTCCTATTTAAAGGGGAAGAGATCGAGATTGTCAGCACCTATACATATTTGGGAGTTCAGTTTTCAGGAACTCGCTTCAGCCTGCGACCAACCCTTCAACCTCGGATCAACAAAAGGTACGGCTCCCTAGCACTTCTGGAGAGACAGTGTTTCTGACACCACTTCCAGGACATCTCGTCCAAAATGAGCATCATAGACACCTTGATTCGCCCCACAGTGCTCTACGGCTCAGAGATTTGGGGTCCCTCTCTTCTAGAGCCAGATTGGGCTTCAGTGGAGCGTGTCCAGACCCTCCTTTTGCGCCGTTTCATCAGATGCAAGGAGACAGTTCCCCAGCACATCATTCTAGCTGAGTTCGGGGCTCGACCTTTCCGTCTAGAGGTAATTTTCAGGTTAGTTTCCCTCCTACACTGACTCTGAGGATTAGCAAACACGAGGAAGGGTCGTGACAGATACCCGTATTTAGCATATTCTCCTCCGAGCACATCGCCCGCATGTAGACAGGCCGATCCAAATGTTGGTACACTAGGGTGACAGATATTCTGCAGGCCTCACGAATTCATATTGACCACCTCCCTCCTTTTCAGTTCTCTTTGAATGCTCCTGGCCATCTTCTTCCCAATCAGCAAGAGCTAAATAAAATCATTAAGGATGATATTTACAAACGGTACATTCAAAGTAAATGGATCAATCCTCCCAATGGGTTGCGACCAAAAGTGGCCTTCTACGCGGAGCATTGCCTGGAGATCAAGGATGGGCTCATCATCAGACCTCAATACATGCTCCAACATTGGATGCATGCCCTTAGAATCCCCCTCGAGCAGTTCAGAGTCGGTTCTCACAGACTCTGGGTGGAAACAGATCACCACATCGATAGGGCAGACAGGATCTGCCAGCTCTGTCATTTACAGGAGATAGAAACAGAAACACATTTCATCTTCAGATGCCCTGCATACTACAAGATCCGAGGCCGTTTTCATTGTTTCTTCAGGTCTTCTTAGACCTTGTCCAGCTTCCTCAGACATGTTGATCCGAGATGCCTAGCACTTTACCTCCAGGAGGCTTTCAGATTCCGGGCCCGTTTTCTCCAGCCTTCTACCAAACCAGACACTACGTAGAGGATCATAGACTTCTTTAGGGCAATACCCTCAACACGGGGCACCAAAAGAAACATGGACCATCCCACTGATACCGAAAACAGATCAGTGCGGCCCAGATGGGGCCGACCCACCAGACTGCAGCAGCGCCCCAGGATTAGTTCCACCCCAGGGAGGCGCCGTAGAACTTCCAGGCGGCATCATCGACAGCCCAGCGTATCTACAAGACAACAGACTTTGACAAACTTCCCTTAGTTTTCTTCTCTCGACCTCGGATGTTAGGAGTAGGGAGTATTCAGGGGATCCCCCCCCCCTCTCTTCTTTCTCTTCTTCTTCTCTTTCATCTCTGCCTCATCGCAGCGCTCTGCTTCGAAGCCGAGAGCTCCTTGCTACTTCATTTACATTTTTGATGTATTTCCTGCTTCTAAAGAAATGTTAAAGGGGACCGTTTGGTCCACCAACTTGCATAATGTAATCATTGTAACCGACAGTCTCGTTGACCTACTATCCCTGCACCACACAGATGAAGAGACAGAAGAATGTGTGAGTGACAAATGTGCCAAATGAGGTGTGAGGTCTATTGTATTTATACAATTCGTTGTGGGTGAGGAGACACATCCAATGAGCTTCTTGACCCTACATGATGATGAGGTCGACCCTAACAATTTGTACATGTGCGGGAACAACTCATTTGATGGAGATGATGATTGCATGGGATTGATGGCATTTGGCCCTAGTTTCCAATTTTAACACTCCCTCTCAACTAGGGAGAATTCCACCTGCCAATCCATCTGTTGTCAGCATGCCATCGTGTCATCATGTACCATCTTTGTCATCTCATCTCTGCTCTGTTGAACCACGAAGTAATAATGAAGAAGAATTGATCAAGAGTGAGTCACAAGACCTTACCACTCTCCACTGACAAAAGTCAGTCCAAAGGTAGAACCTCAAATGATCCTAGATCAACTTGTTGAACACCATGCATCCTAGACATAGGGAGTACAGCAATACACGATGCATCCATCAGTAGTGCTATGGTCCCTGTTGACCACTACTGGTCAACTATCCATGCAGTAACCCCCCCTTTTTTGGGCAGAAAGGGGTTGCACCTGATCGACGTGTCCGTGCCATCCTACGGTCATCAGCAGCTTGATCATTTTGATTGTAAACCCAGTCTGCATGTATAAAATGTAAATAATCTTAGCAGGTCAGAGTCATGTATGTAAATTGCCTAGGTGGACCTAACTTTCTAATGATAATCTATGTCCCGGAAGGTTTTTCGTCTCACCGATCCACGATCAGCAGAGTTTTCCTTCAACCTGACCCCAAAGTCGGGATGCATTTTGTTATTAGAACTTTAGGAGAATCCTAGTGTGTTAGCATGCTAGATTATAGTTGTGTCGCAGAACTGGGTGGTCTACGAGGGTCTATGTTAAAGTGGGCTTGTCCCCTTAAGATGTAAATTGTAAAAGTCATGATGTAATGTGTCTTGAGGGTTGAAAGATGTTCTAGTCCCCTCATGAGTCCTAAGTCCTAGGTCCTAGGTGATGTTTCCAAAGGCTTTGTTCGAATGATCCATTTAAGAAAATAAATAAAATACTAAAATAATGAAATAAAAAAAAAAAAATAATATATATATATATAATATATATAAATATAAATAAAAAAATAATTAGAAAAAAATTCATAAAATAAAGCAAAAACCCTAAATAATAAAATAATAATATTTTTTGTGAATGCATGCAAAATATCCTTTTTTTAATAAAATCGACAGATGAGATTAAGAGATGTCTTGATCCTCATCGATGGTCGAGATCGCTTCAACATGGATCACTCGAACTAGCCGTTGGGATCATTTAGGGTTTTAGGGGGTCATTTCAGATCATCTGATCTGTGAGTCTTGTACTGAAAAAAGCTCTCTCTTGTAAACTTTTTCTGGTTAATAAAAGAAGACTTTGGGGTCCAAATCTGGCTGGTGTTACTCTCTGGAAGTGTTGTGAGATGTTTAATTTTCTGCATATTTCATTTTTCAGCCATTAATAATAGCTTGTTTTTTAGAGTATTGTGAGCACAGGTATCTTGTCCATTTGCGAGGTTTTGAGTGTTGTTAGGGTTTCTGAGATAATGGCAGGTATCTCCATTATTTTCTGAGATCTAGCAGCGTTCTTTATCTCTTTGCTGATGGTTGCTTAAGCTATGCAGAAAAACCTTAACTGAAGAATATTGGTGGGCGTTTGGGGAAGTTCTAGGCTGAACCAACTGACTCCCACAGGCTCTTCTTTGCAGAGCCCAGCTGGTTTTGGCCTTGGGTTAATTATTCAAAGTTTATTTTCTGTTTTACATGAGATTTTCTTTCTGTTCACAGCAGAAGTCAAGTTTTTTGATATTTTCTAAAAACGTCACTGGAATTATTGATATATCTAGCTTTGTAGAGCTGAAATTTTAAATTTTGTTTTCAGATCGATCTGCAGGTTTTCATTTCAAGTTTTTTTTGCATTTTATTTCTGGGTCTTTTGTTTGTGAAGTTGTAGGCTGAGGAGTTCCCAAAATCCTTAAAAGAAATTCCAAGGAGCTGTCTGCTGCTCATAAAGCAAAATCGTGGGTATATTTTCAACGCACTCAAGTTCCATCTGCTGCTCCCGCGTCCACCTCATCTGCTGCAAGCATAATACCATTTCAAATCTTAAAAATTTTCGTGGGCATCAGGTACACACTGAAATTTCTCCACCTGCAAAACCCGCTGTCGACTTCCATATCTGAGCAACCTGGCAAGCGCACTCAAAACGTAAATCGATTTTTTTTTTTCAGTTTGACGTGGTTCAGGAAATCAAGCATCGATTTTGGCTCAGTAAAATTTGTTTGATGCGTATAGCGTAGAATTTAAAGGGGAAATCGATTTGGTATTGCTCGTTTCAGTTAACAAAAAATATTTTTCATTTGACCATAGAATCGATTTTTTCCTGAATGCGTGGGGCTGGCTAGTCAGTGCGTATCTGTGTGCAATTTTTGGTTTTATGCGTGGGTTTATTCTGGCCAATCCGTCCCATTTCCACGCATGCTCTGCCTGTGCCCGCACTCAAGCCTGATCTGCATCGCCCGCCTGTATCTCTGCATGCTAAACCTCAGCTCTGCGTGGAGTTCATTCTGAGTTTTGAAACCCGCTCTCTCCCGCCGTCATACCCTCGAATCCATCTACATATAGCTTCGCGGGCCTTTTCTCCACGTTATTTCTCCGTTGATCCTCCGCAGCCCTTTCCTCAGATCCCCGAGTCCTCATCGCTCTGCCTGCAAAATCAAAAATTTAACGCATTTCGACCTGGGTTATATGTATGCGTGGTTTTTCCAGTTTGATGCGTAACGTATGGTTTCATATAATCACAGAAAACAAAAAATCGATTTTTATATAACTGCGTTGGTTTCGTTTTTTACATGCGGTCGTATTTCATAGTCCCTCTTTTTTTTTATTTAGATTTTAATAGATTTAAAATAGTTTTGATTAGGGTTTTATTTTGATATATATAAAAAATTCATAAAAAGGATTTTAGGGTTTTAGTCATTAAATTTTATTTTGGTTTTAGCTTTGAAATAGATTGTTTTAGTTTAGTTTAATTTTGTTCTAAAATAAAAAATTAAAAAAAAAAAAAATAAATAAAATAATAAAAAAAATAAAATATATTCTTAGATTAGATTTTTTTTTTAAATTTTATTTCAGTTAGGAATTTTAGCTCTAAATTTTTATTTTTGTCAGAAAAGCATAAAAAAAAAAAATATATGGGATGAAAATTTACCTTGATGAGATTTGGCATGTTTAAGTATAATATCTGGTTGGTGTGCTAATTTACATGGTCATATTTTTTCAGAGTTTATTTCCTTTTAAACTGCCAGATCATTGTTGAAAGTATTGAGAATTTACTGATATCTCGCATTTTCGAAATAATTTGATGTTAAATGATTGCTGTGCATACTCTACATTCCTGCAACACCTTTTAAGTCATCATTTCGACACCAAACCCATAAGGCACTGGTCCACCAAATTAGTAAAATCATTTTAGTGCTTCGCGTCTCCTAGCCCAACTGTTTGGCAATTGGCCTTCATCATCTCACAGGGTCTACCCCCCTTAGCCGTGGGAGATAGGCTTAAACGGAGGGATCGGGGATCAGAGTGACAGCCCCCGGTCTGAGCGTTGTCGTGTCAATCCGCGCAACAACATTTTTGGCGCCGTTGCCGGGGAAAGAGTTTTTCTATCCTTGGTTCTTTTCAAGCTTTTCTGTGTTTAACTTCTTGTTCAGGTGGCGACTCCACTTCCTATATTATCTACAAGAGTGTACACTAGAAGGCATCCAAGCAATCTGTGCAACCCTACTCCTGATCCTGAAAAGGTCTTCAGGGTGCGATCGCACAAACTCGCCTCTCGTACACTTCTTGAAATCTTGGACAAGAAGCCCTCTTCGATATTCATTTGCTCTTTAAGGGTCAAGTTAGGCGCAGCACCATGAGTTTGTATGCCCCTTGTAATTTTTCTAACATTCCTGGATACCCCAATGATATTCCATCTGTTGGGATAGACAAATTGCCTAGCTTTCAAGGAGATAATGCCATTACTGCTAATTCCCATTTGCGAGATTTCAACATATGGATGGCTAAGTATGCAAGATCTACTGATTTTGATCATGAAGATGTCAGAATGACTCTTTTTATCTTGACTCTAGGAGGTGATGCTTATGATTGGTTTACAGAGAAGCCTCCAAATTCATTCAACTCCCTACAATCGATTATTAATGCATTTAAAGAAAAATATGGAGATAAGAGAGAGGAAAGACATCTTGTAAAAGCTATTAGTCTAATAAAAAAGAGAGAAGATGAAACTGTCGAGGAATTTAATAGAAGGTTTAATGGTATTATCAGAGAATTACCTCAAGACTATAAACCTACAGATAAAACTCTCCAAGACTTCTACATTGATGCCTTTAGTCCTGAACCATCTTATGAGTTAAGGCATGCTAAACTTAATGATTATAGAGATTGCCAGGCCTTAGCTATAGAACTTGAAAAGGACAAGGCCGCTTCTGGGAAATCTGAAATCTCAGGTTTTGATAGGGCTGCTACGAAACTAAAGGAACCTAAGGGAAAAGCAGTCCAAGAGCCAGAAAGTGAGTTGGTTCTCAAGTTGCTTCAAAAAATTGAAACTATGGAAATTAATCATAATAAGGAGATAAACACTTTGCAGAATAGGTTGATTCAAATGGAAAGAGCGTAATCGCAAAATTTTCAGACTCGAAATAATAATAACAGAAATAATAATTGGCAAAGAAAGGGTCAATCTAGTGAGCAGAGACCCCCTAATCCGCTTACTAATCTGGTAGATAATGCTCCTCCTTACTGTCGTGTTTGCGATGATCTTCATGATGAATCCTCTTGTCCCATCGTCAGAAGAATCTTAGATAATGGAATATTTGGGACAGGTGATCAAATAAACGTAGTAGGGAGCAAGTTTCCTTTGCCTATGAATGATTGGATAGAGGTTAAGGAAAGGAGCTATGATGTTATAAATCCTTCATCTTCTTTTAGTATAAATAACCTTGAAAATAAAGATGACATTTTGGCTAGGTTATATGGTGAGAAACCCTCTCCTCAGAAAATTTTAGAAATTGCTAGAGATAAGGGTTTGACATACCAAAGAAGGGATAGAGATCAGAGCGGGAATCAAATTCCCACTCGAACTTTGAACCCTGGTGCAAACTCTGGAATAGATATCGATTTGGTAAGTTGGTTTAACAATGCTAAAATCTGGGTTCCTGTATCTGAAATTGCTAAGATCCCTTCCCAAAGAGACAAGTTACTGAAAGCGATTCAGGGTCCTCAAGTCAACGCTTCTCAACAAAAGACTCACGAGGTTGATTATCATGATGCTCCCATATATCTGCAAAGCGTAGATGCTGATAACAAAGATCATCAACCCTTCTTCATCACCTTATTAGTCAATGGGCATAAATTGAATAACTGTATGTTGGATTCAGGCGCATCTGCTTGCATTATGACTAAAAGGGTCATGGAACAGCTTAACTTAAGAGTTTCTAGACCCTACTATAATATATGTGCCATGGATTCTAAGAAAATCGAAGTCCACGGTTTAATCAAGGATTTACAAGTTCATCTTTCAGTTTACCCAGACATCAATGGTAGTTATGGTATTGTTGTCGTTGATGTACCTTAATGCTTTGGGGGTATGTTGTATCTAGAAAAGTGGGGGCATCTGATGCCTGAGGAAGCATTCAGATGAATTGGTCATATGCTATGATCCCATCTCCTGGCGGTGATGGTTTTGTTAGGCTAAATAGAGAGCCCGAGAGGAAATTTCATGTTGAAGATCCTAGGAAGCCTCATAACGAAATAATTAGAGAGCAATCTGACATCAGGAACTATTCTATCATGTCTAATTTCATAATTCCTCCCGATGATGAGATTAAGGATCTTAAAGATAAAGTTTGGTATATGTACCTCGATGGTGCGTCCTCTAGTCATGGTAAAGGTGCTGGAGTAGTGCTTAAATCTCCCCTTGGTCATATTTTCAAGTTTGCCTATCGTTTAGAATTTGAAGCAACCAGCAATGTTGCTGAGTACGAAGCTATATTGTTGGGACTTGAATTGGCCAAGGCTTTAAGGGTTAAATTTCTTAGCATCAAGGGGGATTCCGATCTGGTTGTCATGCAGCTTAAAAACAAATTCACATGTAGAAATCAGAGGCTAAGGAATTATCGAAACGCTGTGTGGGATACTATGGAGCATTTCGATGCCCTTAACCTTGAAGTAGTCCCTCGAGAACAAAATAGTTTGGCAGATGAACTTGTTGTAGCTGCCACAACTTTCCAGTTATCTGATGAGTTAATTAACGATAAAATCAAAATGGAAGTAATATTTAGACCATCTGTCCCAGATAACTCGGAGCATTGGCAAGTTTTTAACGACGAAAAGCAAGTCATTCGTTTTCTCAATAGTTTGGATGAGTTTGAAGATTTTCGGATAATTTCTCAGGACGATGGATCTTTAAATCATGAACATATCATAAATCCTACTCCTAGAAATGTGGTTGCCTTAGAGCAACATTTTGATCGGCATGATGCCACGAAGCTTAGAGAAGAAAACAAGATGGACCCAGGCGAGTACCTCGAAATTAACATTGGTACTTTTGAAAATCCGAGAATAGTTAAAATCGGTAAAGGTACTAGTTTGGAGGAAAGGGAAAAGTTAACCAGTTTACTTCATGAATATAGAGATGTTTTAGCTTTTTCCTATGATGAATTAAAAGGCTATAGGGAAGATGTTATGGAGCATACTATTCCCTTAAAGGACGAGGATGCTAAACCCTTTCGGCAGAAACTTAGGCAAATTAATCCAAAATTAGCCCCCTTGGTCCAGAAAGAACTTGCAAAGATGCTTTCAGCAGGGATCATCGCTCAAACTAGGCATTCGACATGGTGTTCGAATTTGGTGATTGTTAGGAAAAAGAACGGTACAATAAGACTTTGTGTCAACTTTAGAAACCTTAACCTAGCATGCAAAAAGGATAATTACCCTTTGCCAAACATGGAAACTTTGTTGCAAAGAGTAACTGGGTCTGGAATGATGTCGCTACTAGATGGTTTTTCTGGATACAATCAGGTATGGGTTAAAAGGGAAGATCGACACAAGACCACATTCACAACACCATGGGGTACTTTTGAATACATCAGAATGCCATTTGGGTTAACAAATGCTGGGGCCACTTTCCAGAGGGCCATGGATTATGCCTTTAAAGGGTTAATCGGGAAAATTATCAAAATTTACCAAGATGATCTTACTGTTTTCTCTAAAGATGGTATCAGTCATATAGATCATCTTAGGCAAGTTTTCGATAGATGTAGAGAATATGGAATTTCTTTGAATCCGGCTAAGTCTGTCTTTGGGGTAACAGAAGGGAAATTACTCGGTCATATCATTTCTAAGGAAGGAATCAAGATCGATCCCGAAAGAATTGAGGCAATTCAAAAGATTCTCTCCCGCATAATCTTAAATCCCTTCAATCTTTCCTTGGAAAGATAAATTTTATTAGAAGATTCATCCCAAATTACGCAGAAATAGCTAAGCCCATTCAAAGTCTTCTGAAGAAAGATGCGAAATTTGTATGGCAAGAAGAGGGCAAAAGGGCTTTTCAGGAAATCAAGTCTGCTATTGCAAAATCTCCCGTCCTGGTTAGTCCTGATTACTCCAAGAATTTCATGATTTTTTCTTTCACTTCTGAAGATACCATTGCCGGTGTCCTGCTTCAAAAGAATAAAGATGGTCATGAGCAACCTATTGCTTTCATGAGTAGAGCACTTCAAAACTCCGAATTGAAGTACAATACCATGGAAAAGCAGGCTTATGCCCTAGTCAAGTCTCTTAAGCATTTTAAAACTTATGTGGGTTATTCTAAGATCATGGCTTTCGTCCCACACTCTGCTGTTAAAGACATATTAACTCAAACCGATTGCTTAGGGACTCGTGCTAGGTGGTTACTAAAGATACAGGAGTATGATTTAGAAATCAGACCCACCAAGCTGATCAAAGGCCAAGGTTTAGCTCAAATGTTAACTGAAAGTAATGAAAAGACGCTTGGTTTGTTCTGCCTTAACGATCTTTCTTCGCTAGAATTGAAAAATTTAGCAGAGCATGAATGGTATAAGGACATAGTTTACTACTTAACCAATCTTGCATGTCCTAACCATTTAGTCGCTCATAAGAGAAGGGCTCTTAGACTAAAAGCCACTAAGTACTGCCTTATGAAGGATGGCCTTGGATGGAGAAATCCTGAGGGCATAGTGCTTAGGTGTGTTGACGATGTTGAGTCCAAAAGATTAATCTCCGAGTTTCATTCAGGATTTTGTGGTGGTCATTATGCCGCTAGAACTACCGCCCACAAAATCCTGAGAGCTGGCTATTATTGGCCTTTGATTTTTTCTGATGTGCACAAGATGTTAGAGGCGTGTCAAGCTGTCAACTATTCACGGAAAGCAGAGCTTGTTGCCTTCCTCTACACCTGTCATTGTAGAGCACCTTTTCGCATGGGGTTGACTTCATAGGGAAATTCATGAAATTCAGTAATGGCTACTCAGGGATTTTGACTACCACGGATGATTTTACTAAAAGGGTCGAGCCATTCCTACTAAGAATGCCATTGAAAAGGTGATTATGGATTTCATTGAGAATAACATCATTACTAGATTTGGTGTCCCCGCTAAGATCACTACGGACAATGCCAGGGCTTTTAGTTCTTTAGAGTTTTCATCCTTTTGTTTCAAGTATGGCATTGTTTTATCTCATTCGTCAAATTACTATCCTCAGGGTAATGGTTTGGCTGAATCAAGTAACAAAAATATTATAACCATTATCAAGAAGATGGTAGGAGATAATAAGAAATCTTGGGACAGCAAAATCAAGTATGCTTTATGGGCAGACAGAATTACTAAGAAGAAATCTACTGGTAAATCTCCCTTTGAATTAGTTTATGGCTTGGATGTTACCTTACCTGTGCACCTAAAATTGCCAGCTTATCAACTTCTCCAAAATTTTTCCACTAATAAAGATGTTGTTCAGAATAGGATAGATCAGATTGTGGAATTAGATGAGGCTCGTCGGATAGCTTTTGAGGCTATATGTAAAAATCAATCTAATACTAAGAAAAGCTTTGATAAATGCTCTCGATCTAGATCTTTGCAGGTTGGAGATATGGTTTTACTTTGGGATCGCAAGAATGAAAAGCCGGGAAAGCATAAGAAGTTCGATAGTTTGTGGCTGGGACCATACATCATTAGAGATATAGCTGGGCCAAACTCATTCTACTTGAGCAGATTGGATGGCGAACCACTTGATCTACCAGCGAACGGCCAAATGCTCAAGCTGTTCTTCAAAGATGATATCTGATGCCATGGGGCATCTTCTGTATTGTATTTCTATCCCTACTCCTTGTCTTTTCAGCGTTTCATTTTTGTTTGTAGGATTAGATTTATTTTTCATGTTATTAGTTAGTCAATAAATGAAGAGCTTTTATCTTTCTTGTGCTTAATGTATATGATGATTTTGGAATGGACGCTACTTATTTTTATATGTGTGTTGTATGGGTGCAGATTCTGGATTCTCACATTCCTACAGTGCAGCGACGTGTCCCCAAGTAGAGCCAGATGTTGACCACTACTGGTCAACTATCCATGCAGTACCCCCCCTTTTTGTGGGCAAAAAGGGGTTGCACCTGATCGACGTGTCCATGCCATCCTACGGTCATCAGCAACTTGATCATTTTGATTGTAAACCCAGTCTGCATGTATGAAATGTAAATAATCTTAGCAGGTCAGAGTCATGTATGTAAATTGCCTAGGTGGACCTAACTTTCTAATGATAATCTGTGTCCCGGAAGGTTTTTCGTCTCACCGATCCACGATCGGCAGAGTTTTCCTTCAACCTGACCCCAAAGCGGGGATGCATTTTGTTATTAGAACTTTAGGAGAATCCTAGTGTGTTAGCTTGCTAGATTATAGTTGTGTCGCAAAACTGGGTGGTCTACGAGGGTCTATGTTAAAGTGGGCTTGTCCCCTTAAGATGTAAATTGTAAAAGTCATGATGTAATGTGTCTTGAGGGTTGAAAAATGTTTTAGGACCCTCATGAGTCTTAAGTCCTAGGTCCTAGGTGATGTTTCCAAAGGCTTAGTTCGAATGATCCATTTAAGAAAATAAATAAAGGCTTAGTTCGAATGATCCATTTAAGAAAATAAATAAAATACTAAAATAATAAAAAAAAAACAATAAAATAAAATAAAATATATTTCTTAGATTAGATTTTTTTTAAATTTTATTTCAGTTAGGAATTTTAGCTCTAAATTTTTATTTTTGTTAGAAAAGCATAATTTTTTTTTTTTTTTAATGTGGGATGAACATTTACCTTGATGAGATTTGGCATGTTTAAGTATAATATCTGGTTGGTGCGCTAATTTACATGGTCATATTTTTCAGAGTTTATTTCCTTTTAAACTGCCAGATCATTGTTAAAAGTATTGAGAATTTACTGATATCTCGCATTTTCGAAATAATTTGATGTTAAATGATTGCTGTGCATACTCTACATTCCTGCAACACCTTTTAAGTCATCATTTCGACACCAAACCCATAAGGCACTGGTCCACCAAATTAGTAAAATCGTTTTAGTGCTTCGCGTCTCCCAACCCAACTGTTAGGCAGTGGGCCTTCATCATCTCACAGGGTCTACCCCCCTTAGCCGTGGGAGATAGGCTTAAGCGGAGGGATTGGGGATCAGAGTGACAGCCCCCGGTCTGAGCGTTGTCGTGTCAATCCGCGCGACAACAAAGCCCATGGTGTGGCAATCAATGCTTTGCAAGGCTGGAGATCCATGACTCTCAACGCTCACCTTATAAGCGCCATTATGACCCTCTGGAGGGCATGGATCCCGTATAGGAAGGCCAAGTCCAAGATAAAGACCCACTTGCAAACCTGTATAAGATCCAATGCATCTCCTGACCTTCTAATACAATAATTCATTAGTGTAATTGAATAAATAAGCTTGCTAATCAGGGGTAGAAATGGACACTTCATAGTGGCATGCCCTTCCAAATGGGCTTTGAACATGTACAGGTGTTATGTTCCTTGACAAGAGAGGTTAATAAAGGACCCTATTAGGTGGTTTTTCAACTTCTAAGGGAGTGACAAGTTCATGGTACATCTATCAGAGGGCAGGGGTCATGTGAAATAATGATGAAATGGAGTGGGGGGCAAGAGGGAAGGCTCGAAGCCACATGCCATGGTACTGTGAAAATTCGAGAATCCCCAAATTACTACTACAACAAACTGATATTACTTCTACTACTTGTTAATCCATGCAAGTTATTTACTGTGTGCTATTGTAAATATTGAAGTAAATACAATTGCAGCCTTCACAACTTTAAATAATATGCGGAAAAAAGAATCTAGGCAAGAAAGAAATAACACACAGAACTGACACCATTGTTTTTGGACCAATGTCCCTGGAAAAACCCATACGGGAAAACCGATGCAGCAACTGAGGGTTTGTATTATTATGCAATAGTTTCTGAATACAATCTTTGGATGCCTTACTGGATATCTAATACAGAGTCTCACTGACAGAGAGATGAGTGAGATATACCTCATGCTATCGCTAGCGATCCAGTATTGATCCAACCGCTGAATGGCTAGCCCCTAGCTGCCTCTGCGTAGTTTCTGCGCTGCTTTGCGTCACAACTTTTGGGAACTGTGTCACTCCTTCAGGCTGATTGATTTGCCTCTGGAACTTCGACTTTCTGCCCTTTTGGTCTCACACCCCGACTTTTGGCTCTGGAACTCGATTCTCCAACAAATTTCCGATCTCCTCTCACGCTCTGTGCTACCTCAACGTGGCCCTATGCTGCCCATTGTGGCTTTGTGCTGCCTCTTTTGTATCTCTCTCTGCCTCCTCTGTAATGTATCCCCGGATTAGGAAATCTTCCTCTGGAAACTATCCTTGCCTCTCACTGCAAGAAATCACCTCGATCACTTCTTCGACAATTGGTGCACATGCTCTCTTGAGAAAATCGATCTTTGATCTCTCAGCCGATGTGTCTTCCAAATGCCCATCAAGCCTCTTCTTATAATCTTCTCATTGAGTAACCAATGACCCAGATTAGATTCTGATCAATGGCTCAGATCATTTTGGCTTGATCCTCGTCTTCTTCCAGAAGTTTCACCCTTAATTTAATTAATACCCTTTAATTTATTTTAATTTCCTAAGTTTAGACTTCGACATCCATTAAAAATAATTACTTATTTTAATAGAACCTTCTTTGGGTTGAATTTCCTAGAATGATTTCTGGGTATTCTGGAATACATGTGTCTTAGCCTCCCTACAAATTTTGAGGCTCAGAGCACATTCGATGCTACCAGAAGTAAACAGGTACAAGGGTAGCTATGATGAAGGAGGCCCACACCTTGGGTGTATGAATGTAGGAGGGAGCAATCGTGGTACATGAGTTACCCTAGCCTTTGTTTTTCCATCCTTCTTCATATGCTTTATTATTATTATTGATTTTTCTTCTTTTTATTGCTCGGGTTTCAAGGGGATGAGAACATGATGCATAAAATATAGCCGTGAATACCCCCTTAAGATGAGGTAGTTCATCACCCACTAGGGGTTGTGTTAAATTGGAAACTAGGGCCAAACTCTATGTGGGTCATCTTGTTTATGGCAGTTGATATTTTTCTTGGATCACTCTCATCGAGAGGTGTAGGATTGATCTAAAGATCATTTGATTCGGATAAGTATTCATGGAGATATGAATTTATTTGTGTTATAAGACAATTTGTCAAGGTCGGCTAGCAACGAAATAAACTCCACAAGTGCTCAACAATTTAGTATAAAAGCAGATGGCTTGAGAGTCATTTTACAAACACTTCTCCTAAGATCTCTTTCCACTTGTCTGGAATTTGTGGTTAGAGAGATCAAGAGGGAGAAGCCTTAGACGCAGTAAAGAAAGGGTTCTATTCGCAGCAAATCGAGATGCCCTAGATGCAGTTGAAGAGAGGAACATCTAGCCGTAGTTGAAGGGGATCTAGCCATGCCCTAGCCACAACAAAAGAAGGTCTAATGTAGTCATATATTTGCAGTTGAAGAAAGGTTCCTATACACTGTATAGAGGAGGCCTATCCGAGATCCTACGAAGACCTAACCGCTATCATATCAAGCCCTAGGCTCTATGCTGCCCTATGGAGAAGCTTATACGCTGTCCTAAGGGTGGTATGGATATACCCTAGTTGCAATAGCCTAGAAGAGAATAGGAGGAGTTCTGGAGTCTGGATAGCGTGGAAGAAAGGGATCCGAAGTATGCTACAGGAGGCCGAGTGGCTGAGGCAAGTGCGGTGTAACAAATAAATTATATATAAATAACACCTTGTATACCCGATAGACAAATGTGGACCCAGATGGGTAAAATGTGAAGGTTTGTAATGAGTGGAGGAGAGTGTGATATATGGTATCAGGAGGCAGGACCACACAACCAAAATTAGGGTTTCCCATGTAGTGCCACTCCTAAAGCTAATAGCCAGCAAAGAAGATCCCATTGGACTAGGATACAAGATTAACCCCCAAGTTGAGATAAGGGAACAAAAGTACAATCAAAACCTGTTCTTTCTGCCGAGTCCCCCCATTAATCCATGCCCAAATGTTGCCAAGAAAAGCAAGCATAAACACCCAATTATGTAATGAAGTATCATACCTTCAGGGCTGGATGACCCACCTTCAAACGTACGATCATAACAGATGAGCGAGGTCACACAATGGCTGGCTCAGGTGGCGGAGAATAGTAGCACATTGAGCTATCGGGTCCCTGCAAGGGGTTGTCGACTGAAGGAAAATCTAGGATTCTCCTATAGTGGCCACCCACTAGTGGTGGGTAACAAGCATCATTGAGAAGTTCAAAGCAAGATTTGTAGCAAGAGGATTCTCCTAGAAAGAGGGAGTGGACTATGAGTAAACTTTTATTTCAGTCACCAAGTACACTTCCATTAAGCAGTTATGTCTGTAGTGTTAGTCATGGGATTGAGGATACATCAGATAAATGTGAAGACAACTTTCCTTAGTGGGTTTATTGAGGAAGAAGCGTACATAGAGAAACCTTAGGGCTTTGAGTTAGGGCTTTGAGGAAAATCTAGGATTCTCCTATAGTGGCCACCCACTAGTGGTGGGTAACAAGCATCATTGAGAAGTTCAAAGCAAGATTTGTAGCAAGAGGATTCTCCTAGAAAGAGGGAGTGGACTATGAGTAGACTTTTATTTCAGTCACCAAGTACACTTCCATTAAGCAGTTATGTCTGTAGTGTTAGTCATGGGATTGAGGATACATCAGATAAATGGGAAGACAACTTTCCTTAGTGGGTTTATTGAGGAAGAAGCGTACATAGAGAAACCTTAGGGCTTTGAGGTAAATGAGAAGTTGTTCCATGTTTGTAGGCTTAAGAAAGCCTTGTATGGAGTGTTTGATAGATCACTCACCTTCCTTCAAGAAATAGGTTAGATGGGGGAGAGCATTGTGTGAAAATTCCAATACCGGAATCCTATTGCAACGACTAGTATTATTTCTCCCAATTGATAAATTAATTATTCAGTTTATTGCTACGACAACATTGTAATAAACACATTGCAACCTTCACAAATAAAAATATAGCGAGAAAATAATATGCTGGAAACTGAGAAATGCTAGCGCACATAAATTATGAGACAATTACTTTTGGACAAATGTCCTCGGAAAAACCCAACTTGGGAAAACTAGTTCAGTAGTTAGGGTTTTTATTATTATGCAACAGTGAAAATTTGAGTAAAATCTGGATGCTTGAAACTGGCAATCCACAGCAAGAAAATATGGGCAAAATTATTGAAGGGAATCTACCCTTCCTCCATAAGCAATCCCGACACAAGGCTCCTCTAGAAAACTTGGTCCTTTGACCTTCTGTGTTGCACTGCGCAGTCTGCTTGACGTCAAGCCTCCAACCAGTCTCTGATGAAGTCGTTCTGCCTTCAGCTGCTAAGGAAATCGTCTCTTCGGCCTTCTGGAACCTCTGCCCTCTGGAACTGAGAACGATTTTCTCTCTAGCAAATTGAATTTCCCTCTTTGAAGCTATTGCGCAGTGCTCTGCCTTGCCTCACTAGGATAACTCGACCCTCTTGCTGTTGCCTCTCTAGATCTGGAAGACTTCCTCCGGATCACTGTCCCTGCCCCTCACTCACTGCTTCGATGTCTGGCTCTCTTCGACAACTGATTGCTGCTACTCTAAAAATCGATCTACCAAGAAATCGAACTGCTCAAGTGTACTCTCCATCACCACATCAACCTCCTCTTATAGTCCACTGTTGGAGCACCAATGACCAAGATTAAAACATAATCGATGGCTAGGATCATCTTTGGATCGATTTGTGTGAGTTTATTGACCATTCTCGTCTTATCTCAATTAATACTGATTAATTAACCATATCCCCTAAGTTTAGACTTAGGAAATATTTAAAAAATAGTTATTAATCTAATTGAGACACTGCTAGGCAGAATTTCTAGAAACTACTTTTGTTTTCTGGAGATCTCATGTATTCTAGCCTCTCCACTAAATTTCGTGGCTAGAGCACATCCAATGCTACAAAAACTATCACTCATTCTTAGCGAGGAATGTGTTCTAGTGCTGCACACCCTGCGACAACACTCTGTCTCTGTATCATCTCTTGTCATGATGTTGATGTCTCGTTGTTGCTACCCACCAACCACTGCGCAACTCTGATATACATTGCATCTGTGTTGCTGCTGACACTGCCATGCTGCTGCCAACACTGCATTTGCACTACAACTCCCTCTCATCAGTTGCTGTTGCAACTGCAATCACTGCAATTGAGAAGCATCCAAAATATTGAATCAATTGTGTTTAGTATGATGCATTTGTCTCCCAAGTCCTAACTGCTACTAGCATCTCCACTGTCGCTGAATAATTTGTGTTACCGCCAACTCTGCACTGAGCCGCCTGCTTTGCTGTCAACACTGTACTATGCTCATCAGCCTCTAGTTGCAGCGTGCTACTAGTTTGCAACTATCACTTTGGTACTGACTGCATCAACTATCACTGATTCGTCCTACTACTGAATAATGTGGGCCCTCATAGCCAGGTAATGATCCATGAGGAGGATAACTCAAGGATCCTACCCAATCTTTTGCAGTTTTGGACTATAGCTCCATGTCGTTCCACCTCATTCCTAGAGGTATGGCTACCAACATAGCAAAATTTGATCTACTCATACTGCTGCTATGCTTGCTTTGCTAATGCTTTTGCACTTGCTATTGCAACTACTGCAATAATGAGTTTGATCTTCGTTGATCCTGAAGTACTGGCTTCCATGGGATACACCTTCTAAAACTAGACTCCCTTTGAGTCTCGATCTCCCTATGGGAAATCTCTCCGTTCCCT
>APFE030757172.1:0-24004 GCA_000404065.3 Pinus taeda | reverse complement strand
CCCTTGGATTCCCCAAAAAACGTCGTTTAGGGCCTCAAAACGGCTCCGGAAGTTCAGGACCCGAAAAACTGCTAAAAATAGTAAGTTGTGCTACAATTAAGGAAACTGAAAATGCTGAGAAAGGAAATGGTGGGGTTCCAGCTGGACTTGGCAGGTGGCCACCAATATCCACCTGGATCATTATATATGGTGTTCTTTGGTGTGACTATCTGTTTTTCTTGTTTCATGCTCATTATTATATACAAGTTAATGATCAATAAATTAATGAAGGCATATTGAAAAGAATTTGATAATACTGATTCAACCCCCCCCTCTCAGTATTATTTCCAACATTTATTAGATAGAAGAGTCATGCC
Source organism: Pinus taeda (assembly GCA_000404065.3). Lineage (NCBI taxonomy): Eukaryota > Viridiplantae > Streptophyta > Pinopsida > Pinales > Pinaceae > Pinus > Pinus taeda. The sequence goes on along the minus strand of APFE030757172.1, from coordinate 23,648 downwards.
TTTGAGTATTTCAAGCAGTTTAGGAACATGATCGAGAAGCAGACAGGAAAGTTCATCAGGATTCTTCAATCAGATCAAGGTGGAGAATTCAAGAAAGGGGATCTCAACAAAGACTGTAAAGAGCATGGGATACAAAAGCAGTTTACAACACCTTACACTCCTCAGTACAATGGAGTAGCTGAGAGGAAAAACATAACATTGGTGGAGTGTGCTCGCAGTATGTCGAAAGGTAAGAATCTAACTAATGGATTTTGGGCAGAAGTTGTCAATACTGCAATATATTTGAAGAATAGGAGTCCCACTAAAAGTCTTGATTATAAAACTCCTTTTGAAGTGTTGTTTGGCTTCAAGCCTATAGTAAGTCATCTTAGAGTATTTGGTTGTAAAGCTTTTGCACATGTTCCCAAAGAAAATAGGAAGAAGTTAGATTCAAAGACCATTAAATGTACCTTCATTAGATATTTCAGTGAGTATAAGGCTTATAAATTGTTTGAACCTTCCAATCACAAGGTGTTTGTTAGTAGAGACATAGTATTCCATGAACAAGTTGATGATGGAAATCATGTTCAAGATAATGAAGAATGGCATGTACCCTTACTTTCAAATAAGGATGTTGAAATAGGGATCAATCAACAACAACAATAAAAAAAACAAAAATAGCAGTAGCAAGAACAGGATAAAGAGGACAAAATTGAGTTCAATCCACAAAGAGAAGAACATAGTAGAATAGTTGACACCCCACCACTCAAGAGATCTACCAGGATGAAACAATTACTAGCTCGATATAGGGAATGTGCGCTCATGACTGCTGTGTTAAACATTGCAGAACCTTATATTTTTTATGAAGCTAGTAAGAGTTAGAGTTTTGAATGGAAGGAAGAAATGAAGGAGGAATATGAATCTATTATTAAGAACAATAATTGGGATCTAGTAAATCTTCCTCATGATAAACAACCCATAGGTTGTGTATGGCTATTTAAGTTGAAATTTAAAGAAGATAAGTCTATTGATAAGCATAAAGCAAGGTTGGTCGCAAAGGGGTATTCCTAGAAAGAACGTATTTATTTTGAGGAAACATTTTCCCGTGTTGCATAATTAAATATCATTAGATTGATTATTGCTTTAGCCACTAAGAATCATTTGAAAATACATCAATTAGATGTTAAATCTACTTTTTTAATGGTGATTTAAAAGAATAAGTATACTTAGTGCAACCTGAGGGGTTTGTTAAGAAGGGAGAAGAGCATTTAGTATGTAGATTAAAGAAAGCTTTATATGGTTTAAAGCAGGCTCCTAGATCCTGGTATGAAAAAATTGATTCATTTTTCCTCGTGCATGGTTATAAATGGAGAAAAATTGATCCTAATTTGTATATTGCGTTTAATGATGAGGGGCAAATAGTGTTGACAATCTCATTGAAGAAATCAAGTAGCAGTTATCACAAAAATTTGAGATGAAGGACCTTGGAGAAATGCATTATTGTTTGGGTCTAGAAGTTTGGCGAGATTCAAGCCAAAAATTCTTATCCCAGGGTAAGTATGCTAAGAGTCTGTTGATTAAATTCAAAATGGATGAGTGCAAGGCAGGATTGTGCCGTTACAGCAAAACAACAAACTTCAAGTGGATGATGGTTCGAAATATGCAGATGCAACATTGTACAGATGGTTGGTAGTCCTATCTGTTTGACTACAAGGAGACCAGATCTAGTTTATGTAGTGAGTGTTTTGAGTCAGTTCATGACTGAACCTCATGATAACTGTTGGATTGCAGAAAAAGGAGTACTGAGGTATCTATAAGGAACTTTAGACTTTGGTATTTTGTATTCTGACTCATTTGATGTTAGCTTGACAGGTTATACAGACTCTAATTGGGCGGGAAATTTAGATGACTAAAGATAAATTACAGGTTATGCCTTTAGCATTAGGTCTAGAGTCATCTCTTGGTGGTGCAAGAAGCAACATAATATAGCCTTATCCTCATCGGAAGTAGAATATCAAGCTATGTGTGCAGCAGCATGTGAGGCAGTTTGGTTATGCAGACTTCTCCAAGATGCAGGAGAGGAATAGGCAGAAGCTATGTTTATCAATCACAATAATCAAAGTTCCATCAAACTGGCTTACAATCCTGTGTTTCATAAAAACACTAACCACATAGACACTCAATTTCATTTTGTCACGGAAAAGGTGCAGTCAAAAGAGATTTGTGATGAATATTGTAATTCTTGTGATAATATGGCTGATATATTTACTAAGCCTCTGGGAAGACTGAAGTTTGAATTGTTTAGGGACATATTAGGTGTGTTTAAGAACCCTTTCTCCATTAAGGGGCAGTGTTATAATTAATGGAGAATAGGTTATTCTTGTTACGTAGTTATGCATTCTACTTTTCTTAGTCATTCAATTTCTATTATTCAGGGATATGATTTGTTGTCCCTAACAAATTGTATCTATTTGTTATTAGAGATTAATGTCAAGCCTGTGTGGCATTTTTCTTGTAGGAGCTCCTGGTGATACGCACCTATGAGCTCCTCTTGTGTTGGTTTGTCATTTCACATCTTCCATGTGCAACTCTTGACATTGTTGTATTATTAATTTGGGTGGATTTTATGTACTGAGTAGTAATTAAATTAGTTTTAGTCTCTCGCTAGAACTACTGGAAATACACATTAGGTGAATTCTATATATATATAGATAATGTTAAACGAAGAAATAATCTCCATACAAGTTGGAAGAAAAGCTATAAGAGGAAATCCCTCAATCATGGACACAATAAAATAAAACTTGGAGAAGGGACATGGGTCCTCCATCACAAAGATCCCCTAGGTTATCTCTGAACTAAAATAGGTTCTTTTAAAAACAAAAATAAATACTAAATGAAATAATCATAGGATATAGATAAGCCCTAAATAAATATAACATACTAGATAAGTAAGTATCAGAGATAAGAGTGGTACTTAGACTATACATGTGTGTGTAAAAGAACTTATGAGCACAAGCTAGTTAATTACTTTGTAGGATATCAACATCATGAACAGGAGGAAAGAGAAGGCCTTTCAGCCTTTTTAAAAGATATATAACCATATAACCGATGTTTCTAGAACTTCGTTCCTTATATAAAACTAAAAATTAAGTGTAATTGTAAGTATATTTATAGGAAAATTGGTTATGAATAAAATAGAGAAATAAAATCCCTTGTAACTAAATTAGCATTTAAGGGTTTAGTGATACTATTCACAAAATAAATTATGTATACATTGTTATTTCAATCTTGAAAATCAAAACCATCGTAAAGAGATATAAATATTCATTATAAAATTTAATAAATGTAATCATATTACATTGTAAAAGGCCAATCACCCTTCACTGTTAAAGAAATAAAATACAATATATGCAAAAGAACTTCCATTAAACTTGTGTCACGCAATGTACAAATAAAATGGTTCAAAGTTAGCAATCCCTTATGCCTCGAACAATGCATGGTAAGGTACAACCTATTTCCTAACATTACAAAGCAAAAAATATATACATAATTAGAAATCAAAAGACTGAAGAGTTTTGAACATCACTGAGGCCTATAGAGACGGGGTTTCATAAACCAATGTGACCGTCAACTCCATGGCATGGGTTCTTAACCCAACCTCGGGCCAACAAAAAGAAAAATAACAATAAGGACCTGATGGATGATTGGAGTTGAAAACCATCCTTCACCATATATTAGTTGTACTAAGAGTGGAGAAAAAGACACGCCTGTCATGGTGCCCAGATAATGACTTTGTTAGGGTATTAGTTCTGAGGAGATACTTTCCTTTAAAAAGAATTTTAAGAAAAGTATAACGTTTGTAGTGTGAAGACCATGTTTCATACCTGGGAGCATTAAGCGTGGAGTGGCTGGTGATACATGCAAAAACCCAAGCGATAACAAAGCCTGGGATGTCAAATTACTGAGAATTAAATTCTAAAAGGTATCCATAATCAACGAAATGATATTAATCCCCGCTCCCATCCCGTTAAAAAAAGAACTCCAAAATAAAGAAGTGATAGAGGACATCTTAACCTTAATAAGATTCATTCAAATACGAAGGTGGTTGTACCAAAACCCAGTGGCTTCGAACCTGTGTTGGTGCTACGCTCGGTGAAACCCTCGTACAAGAAAATCCATAGGCCTACCATCGTAACAATGGCATGAAGAAGTTAAATATTTATTATAGAGAAAAGAACATGAGACCAGGTTATAAGAATAACTACCAAATATAATCTATAAATAAATAAGAGGCCGCCAAAAAATTACTAGAGGGAAACAATTATCAAGTCAATCTAGAAATTTGTTGGGAGTCTTAGCCTAGTTCAGAGACCCCATGGAAAAACACAATATTAAGTGGTTTTATCCCAGGGTAAACCTTTAATAGAGGTAGGTAACCAAACCCCATTGAAGTGCAAATTTTGATTGAGAAGCTTCGACAGAATGAGGTCCAACAACAGGGTAGGGCGGTTACGCTAACCACTACTGAGTCGATATCCATCGATTATTAGTACATAAAAATCATGAACATCCATCAAGACAACAAACACATACTACCGCATGGAAAAAACAACTGGACACCACCTTGCCAAGTAGCATGCATGGGCAATATAGGTAAGGTGTGCGGTGGCAATACAATGATCCAGCTAATCGCATGTAGATGTCATAGAAGTTGTGTTGACATAAATCAATAAACTAAGTTATATAAGAAATGAAAAGGATCAATCATGGATGCCAATCCAAGGAATTACAACAGCAATAAACATTGTGATATATATATATATATATATATATATGATGCGTATATGCACTAGCAAGGCCAATGTCGTAAGGGCTAGTTCCACCCTAGGGTATAACCACGATTCCATTAGTATGAGTCCAATTAACATTATGAAATATAGTAATGTCCTATGTAGATAGATAGGCATATAGGTAACAAATATTAGTGTATATATATGTGTAAGACTTTCTTATACGTGTAAATATTATTAAATGATTATATCACAGACTTGTCTCAGCATAGAATAAGCGGTAATAATATAGATTTCTAAGCATGGTCTATGATTTACAGTGAATATGTAAATTGCAAACAACACGCGCTACACGCCCTACAAGAAGGAAAAAAATCCTAAATTTGCATGTGGAAGGAAACACTTTTTGATTCCATGAGGGAAATATTAAAAAGGATGGAACCATTACATTATTAGATACTAGTTTATCATAAAATAAAAATTATTGTATTTAGTAATGTATTTATTATGGTAATTTACTTTTTAAGAAGATATTACAAATATTGAAAAGACTAAAGTTATGATGGTTGAATTTTAGAGGATCAATTGTGATAATTTTATTTATGATAACAATTAATTGGAGAAGGTTTCTTTATATAAATATTTAGGTATTGACATTTAACATCAACTCAACAATAATTATAGCAATGAGAAAAGGATTATAGGAGGATGGAAAGCTTATTATGAGCTTGGAAATAATCTCAAGTCGACTGACCTTATGGTTTGGAGTAAAAAAATATTCTCTTCGAGACTCTCATTACCCCTATTATTTTATATGGATGTGAGTTTTGCGGCTACAATATATCTAGAGAATGGTGGAGAAATATCGAGATGATCCAAAATAAATTTATAACCTACAACATTAAGAACAAAGGAAATACTCCCACAGTATTTTGTTGATTTAAGCTAGCCTCTCCCCCATTAAAAACGTGACTATGCTTAGGTATTTGATGTACAAGTAGAAGTTGCACAACATGGAAGCTAAGAGGCTCCCTAAAATTGCTTTTAACTCTAGTCAAAATACCCACCTTCAGCTCGAATGAGGCTGGCATAAAGATGCCCATCCTTAGCTCGACCATTGGGGGATAAAGGAGGAGATCATCTTAAAGAATAAGGATGGTAATAAAAATGCTATTACTTCCAAATTGAAGGATAAGTTGTGGGAGGATAAAGAGTTGGCGGGAAAATAGAGGTTAAGATATTATAATGAGGTGATCAATGTCACTCTTTCTTACCAAAATTATCTTTTTGTCTTGACCATTTCCAGGAAGAAAATGAACATTGCAAAGATAATAACAAATTCTCATGATATTTGGAGTGAAATCAAGCATTGGTCTATTCCTAAAAGACCTTGGGATGAAAGAATCTACCCCCTTTGTGATACTAAGAGAGTTGAAGATAAAAACACTTTATGTTTGAATACTTGGCCCTTACTCACATCTCTTATCCTTTTCAACACACATGTCACAAGAGCAACCTTCATGGCTTGATAAGTTTGTGAAACTATAGTGATCTCGGAACACTTCCTCACATATTTTAAATCATAGAAGTAAAATATTAAAGAATCCCAATCACTTACCTTTTGAAGCTCGGATAGATGATATTGGTCTTAATTGTCCATTAATAAAAAATAATTTATATAATTTCATTAATAATTCATAAACATAAATAAGTATTTATTAGTATTTTATTATAAATGAATTAAATATATTTTTCCCATATTTATAGGATAAATATTTATTATCATTATTATTATTATTCTTTTAACCCACAAGGGATTTAACTTTAGATTCCATGATTTAAGCACTTTATGAACTAGATATTTATTACTATCAGTATTATGGTGATTGTAAAATTAATAATCTCTCTCTCTCTCTCTCCTCTATATATTATATATTATATATATATATATATATATATAAATATATAATATATATATTATATATATATATATAAATCAAATTAATTTAAAATTTTATGTTATAATTAGAAATAAAAAAATGATTATTAATTTCAGAGCCATCATTATGTAGGACTAGAAGAATTAAAATTGGGTACTTCAAGGACAATTCTTCCCTCGTCTTACATTGGCTTGGTGCAAATTATGGTCTTTACCACTACTTTGATCCCTACCACTATAATGTATTTGGACCATCTCTCCCTCTATTTACACTAGGTTGGGGTGGATTTCAATATCTACCCATATAACCCATGCTACCCCCAACACTTGGTTAGGAGTAAATTTAGGGGAATTGAACATGAAATCTCACAATAAATGACTCTTCATTTCCATTAGAGAAACCTTGATCCCTCTAACTCCCGATCTATCATGGTCCAAGAGGGATCAAATTCCTAGAGATAAAAACTTTTCCTTAAATTATAATTATTAACCTAGTGGGCCTAATGGTTAAGAGCATTTGTTTCCTCCTAAGAGGTCACAGGTTCAAAAACAGAGGGGGGTAGAGTATGTACGCCTTCATAGACTTAGAACACTCAAATAAATGCGAAGAGGTGGGCCCCTTGTCCCACAAACAAGGGTGTCTCATACACCAATTTGGTGTTTGACTTGGCTATGACCAATCCCACAAACAAGGGGGTCTCATACACCAATTTGGTGTTTCGGTTGGTCATGACCTTTAAATTGGATAATAATAGTCTTTTCATTTCTTTTTACATGCGACATTAACAAAAATAATAATAAAATTGCATCAAAATAATATTTTTAAATATTACAACTTTGACGTGGAAATGTTTATGTGTTTAAATATTTTAATATAACTATAAGATATAGTATATGGTCTTTTCTTTTAAAATTTCATTTTACAACTATTTAATTAAAACAAATATTAAACCATTTTGGAGTGGTATTTTTTATTATTTGTATTAAATTGTATTGTAGTTTTGTATTTATATTGTTATTTTCAATTAAATGTGGGGAGGTGGGCCCCTTGTCCCACAAACAAGGGTGTCTCATACACCAATTTGGTGTTTGACTTGGCTGTGACCAATCCCACAAACAAGGGGGTCCCATACACCAATTTGGTGTTTGGGTTGGCCATGACCTTAAAATTGGATAATAAAGTTGAAAATAACTAAATATTATTTTGTATTAATGGAGAAATGGTTACATAGTTGTAATGTATCTCCTTAGTTTAGGATTTGTTCCTAGAATTTAGGAGTTTGGTTGCAACTCCCTGATTTTTGGAGTTGTACTAAAATGATATAATCCTTCATTTGAAGAAGATAGAGTGTACGAGAGTGATCTCCATGTTTTCTGAGTGTAGTCTCCAGGTGCAGGCCACACCTGTGAGCTACATCTCCTTCTTTTCAATTATATTTATATTTTATCTTTGTATCAGAGCTCAAAGTAGGGAAAACCTTATTTTTTTTAGATGCATCATTGATTAGATAACTGTAGTAGCAGTGGAGTATCAAGTGGACTGCAGTAACACCTGAAGACAGATCTCAGATGACTGATCATCTCTGAGTGCAAGAAAGGGTTGGCTCGGACCTTTTGCGCACCTTTGAATGTAGAAGCGGATTGGCGCTATTTTTTAGTGAACAGACGCGCCCATTGGAGTGGGTTTGAGGATGATAAGCGCGCCATTGAAAAAGTGACTGAATTGGCGCGGATCCGTGGCTGTTAAGCGCGCAAATTTCTATGCACTTCATCAATTTTTCTTTTATGTGTTTGGCGCGGATCTGTAGCTGTTGAAGAGCGCCAAGGAGCCAACCTCTTTCTCTCTGAAAATTTGTAATTTTTCGTTGCAGATTGGAGTTACCCGATGGTGGCACTTTTGCGGATCTGTTCGGTGGAAGCAGATTGGAGTAGCCCGGTTGTGGCGTGCTAAAGTTCCTGATCTACTCGATGGTAGTAGATTGGACTTGCCTGGAGGTGGCGCAGTGAAGTTCCAGATCTGTTCAGTGGAAACAGATCGGACTTGCCCAGTGGAGGCATATTGCCCAGTGGTGGCGCAGTGATCTTCCAAATCTGTTCGGTGGCAGCAGATCGGACTTGCCCGATGGAGGCGTATTGCCTGGTGGTGGCGCAGTGAAGCTTCGGATCTGTTCAGTGGAAGTAGATCGGACTTGCCTGGTGGTGGCACATTGAAGGCACAAGTTTTTTTTCAAAGGTTTGGATCTAGTATAAGTCAATATGAATAATAGTTTAGAATCATATCTCTACAAGTTTGGCAAACTCAATGGATCAAATTTCAATAACTGGAAATTCAAGATACAAACTTTGCTAGAAAGTGCAAATGCGTGGGAGATCATCACAAGAAATGAGCCGAGAGCTAGAACATCGACACAAGAACAAGATTGGGATAAAAGGGAGACAAAGGCGAAGGTCATATTGAAAATGTCCATCAAGGATGGTGTTATCCCTCATATTAGAGACTGTAAATCAGCCGCAAACATTTGGACGACAATCAAAAACCTGTATGAGATGCATAATACAAACCGTGTCTTGTCACTTAAAGGCAAGCTGTTTTCATTGAAGATGGAGGGAAATGAGTCCGTTGCTGGATTCATTGCCAGAGTCAAGGATCTGAGTGACAGATTGGGAGCAATCGGAGAGAAAGTTTCTGATTCATATCTGGTCACGCTCACATTGAACAGAATGATTGATGAATATCAGACATTCATTACAGGGGTGTCAATGAGGGAGAAAGTCCCTTCATTTGAAGAGCTGACTGGGATCCTGTTGCAGGAAGAAGAGCGACGACAAAATTTAAAAACTCAGAGCAATGACCTTGCTTTGATGGCAAAAAGGAGGCAGTACATAGGGAAGCAGCACCAGAACTAGCAACCATAGCAGCAGCAGAAAGGAGGCAACACATTTCAAAAGAGACCGTTTAAAGGTATGCGTGCTAATGATTTTCCCATCAAGAAATGTTTTTACTGTGGAAAACCTGGTCATCAGATTAGAGAATGTTATAAGAGGCAAGCAGATGAAGGAAGAAACAAGCTGAGTAAACATAAGGGTTATTTTTCTCGGGAGGAAGAGGACCACAGCCATGAAATTCGACTATTTACAGTTGATTGTGCTCTTTCAGCTTCAAAAGGAGATGAGGACGACATATGGTATGTCGACTGAGGCACATCCTCACATATGACTGGTAAGAAAGACTGGTTTGAATTTCTTGAAGAAAATTCATGTGGGTCGAAAATTTATTTAGGAGATGATAGTGGATATGAGATCAAAGGACATGGTGACATTTGTGTAAAGTTACCTAGTGGTGACATTAGGCATCTTAAAAATGTATTATATGTTCCAGGAATTAAGAAAAATTTGGTCTCTATCTCTATGATTACTGACCAGGATATGCAAGTTCAATTCTTTAAGAATAATTGTGTCATTAAGGATATCCAGATGAAAATAGTTGCAAAAGGAGTGTGCGTGGGGAGCTTGTACAGATTAGATGCAAAGAGTATACCACAACAAGCAATGGTAGCAGCCGGATCAACAATCGAAGATCTATGGCATCAGAAATTCGGCCATCTTAATCTGCACGACCTGATCTTACTTCAGAGAAAAGGTATGGTTGAAGGACTACCTGTTTTTCATAATGTTAAGCTGGATTGTGGTGGATGTGCATTAGGGAAAGTGCATAGAGAAGAGTTCCCTTTGCATGTTAACAGAAAGGAAAGGGATATTTTAGAATTGGTGCATACAGATATTTGTGGACCTCTACAAACTAGGACATTAGGGGGAGCATATTACTTTCTCTTGTTTACAGATGATTACACTAGATATTTATGGATATACTTTCTGAATAAAAAGAGTCAAGCCTTTCAGTATTTTATAGAGTTTAAATCTATGGTAGAGAACTAGACAGGAAAAAGGATAAAAACTCTCCGCTCAGATCAAGGTGGAGAATACAGGTTGGGAGAGTTCATGAATTTCTGCAAGATTCATGGGATTGTGAAGCAGTTTACAGTGCCACACACTCCATAGCAAAATGGAGTGGAAGAATGGAAGAACAAAACTCTAGTGGAGTACGCAAGGAGTATGCTACAAGGTAAGGGTTTATCAAATGGTCTTTGGGTAGAAGCTATTAACACTGCTGTATATTTGAAGAATAGGAGTCCTACTAGATGTCTAGGCTTCAAAACCCCTTTTGAAGCATTGGTTGGATTCAAACCAGTAGTTAGTCATTTAAGAATATTTAGGTCAAAAGCTTATGCTCATATACCTAAGGCAGATAGGAAGAAGTCAGACCCCAAAGCCCTGAAATGTATATTTGTTGGATATGGCACTGAGTTCAAGGCATATAAGTTGTATAATCCTATGACTCACAAAGTTTTTGCAAGCAAAGATGTCATATTTCATGAACAGGTTGAAGAAGGAAAGGAGGATTCTAACAGTGAATGTCACATTCCATTGCTTATAGAAGAAAACAGTGAGGAAGATGAAGAGCAGGAGAAGAAACAAGAAGAAGTAATAGATAATGTAATCAATGATGATGCAAGCACTGAAATAGACAGAGTTGAGGTAATTCCCCTACCAAGGAGGTCAAGTAAGAAGACTCGATTACCTGCTAAATTGAGAGACTATGCGTTAATGTCAAAAATTTTAAACATTGTAGAACTTGCTAATTACAAAGAAGCTAGTCAATTTAAGGAGTGGAGGACTGCAATGAATGAAGAAATGGAATCAATTCTAGAAATGATACTTGGGATCTAGTTGAGCTTCCCAAGAATAAAACACCCATAGGATGTAAATGGTTTTTAAAACCAAAAATGAATGCAAATGGAAGTATAGAGAAATTAAAAGCTAGGCTAGTTGCAAAAGGGTATTCACAGTAGGAAGGTATAGATTTTGATGATACCTTTTCACCTGTAGCAAAGTTAAATACAATCAGAATGCTTATTGCTTTAGCTACTAGATGTAATTGGAAATTACACTAGCTTGATGTTAAATCTGCATTTCTAAATGGTGATTTAAAAGAGGAAATTTACTTAGTATAGCCAGAAGGATTTGTAAAGCAGGGGCAGGAACATCTTGTTTGCAGATTGAAAAAGGCTTTATATGGTTTAAAGCAAGCACCCAGGTCTTGGTATGAAAAGGTTGATTCTTTCTTTTTAGAGCATGGCTTTTATAAGAGCTTAAATGACCCAAATTTGTATACCAAGTATAATAATGAGAGGAAGATTATTTTGATTTCTTTGTATGTGGATGACATGATTATAACAGGAGATGCAGATGATTTAATCAAAGAAATAAAAAGGCTTATGGCACAAGTTTTTGAGATGAAGGATCTCGGAAGCCTTCATTACTATCTGGGATTGGAAGTATGCAGAGATACTGGGCAAACTTTTCTTACCCAAGGGAAGTATGCCAGAAATCTGTTAGAAAAGTTTAGTATGGATCAGTGTAGATCAGTAGTGACACCTTTGCAGCAGAATCTGAAGTTGAGAAGTGACGACGACACTAAAGAAGTTGATGCTACAATGTACCGACAACTGGTTGGAAGCTTGATATATCTTACAACAACCAGACTTGACTTAGCATACTCTGTTAGTGGGTTGAGCCAATTTATGTCAAAACCGTTTGAAATTCACTAGATAGCAGCAAAGAATGTGTTAAGGTATTTGTGTGGTACTATTAATTATGGTATTTTATACAGTGATGTATCTGATGTTACTTTAGGAAGTTTTTCAGACTCAGACTGGGCAGGTAACCTGGATGATCGAAAGTCCATCACAGGTTACGCATTCAACATAGGATCCGGGGTCATAGCATGGCATAGTAAGAAGCAAAGTACTGTAGCTTTGTCATCGTGTTAAGTTGAGTATCAAGCATTGTGTGCAGCAACGTGTGAAGCAATCTGGTTGAGAAGGCTTCTCAAGGATGCAGGAAAAGAACAGAAGAATTCTACGTCCATCAAAAGCGACAACCAAAGCGCCATTAAATTGGCACATAATCTAGTATCTCATAAAAACACCAAACATATACACACTCAACTCCATTTTATTAGAGAGAAAGTACAGTCAAAGGAAATTATTGTTGAATATTGTAAAACTTGTGACAATGTGGCTGATACTTTTACAAAGCCTCTTGCACGAGTAAAGTTTGAATTGTTTAGAGGGATGTTAGGAATCCAGGAGAACACTTTCTCCATTAAGGGGAGGAGTTGAAAATAATTAAATATTATTTTGTATTAATGGACAAATGGTTACATAGTTGTAACGTATCTCCTTAGTTTAGGATTTGTTCCTAGAATTTAGGAGTTTGGTTGCAATTCCCTGATTTCTGGAGTTGTAATTAAATGATGTAATCCTTCATTTGAAGAAGATAGAGTGTATGAGAGTGATCTCTCTGTTTTGTGAGTGTAGTCTCCAGGTGCAGGCCACACCCGTGAGCTACATCTCCTTCTTTTCAATTTTGTTTATATTTTATCTAATAATCGTCTTTTAATTTCTTTTTACATGCCACATCAACAAAATTAATAATAAAACTACATCAAAATAATATTTTTAAGTATTACAACTTTGACATGGAAATGTTTTTGTCTTAAATATTTTAATATAACTATAAGATATAAGATATGGCCTTTTCTTTTAAAAATTCATTTTACAACTATTTAATTAAAAGAAATATTATACCATTTTGGAGTAGTATTTTTTATTATTTATATTAAATTGTATTGTAGTTTTTTATTTATATTGCTATTTTCAATTTTGTTTAGACAACATCAATTTTTTTTTGTTATTATTATTATTTTATTAGAAACTTAACATATTTACATATCTCACCCCGGATCGTGGTGTTCTATCAGATCCGACACCTCACCCTCATGTGTGCCCTGCGTCAGGCCGCCGGATTGGCACCTGGACGGACACTCCCGTGATTAATTAATTTCAGTTCTCGATGAGGGGTATTCAATGGCATTTGTTAGTTCACTATGTGGAGGTCCCTTCGGGCATTTATGTTGATCAGTCGTTTGCAGGTGAATTAATGCCTCTCCGCGACTCAACCTTACAGCCCTCCCGCGATATAATGGAGCTCTCCCCGCCCAGTTGCAGACATTCCCTGCAACATTCCTTCCGCAGCTTGATCTTCGATTTGCTCAGCCAGAGGTCGATTCCTCCGTGTCTCTTCTGCCCTGGTCACCCACTGGCATTCAGCAGAGCGCCTGCAGCAAGACATCTGAGGAAGCCATGACTCGAATCCGCGGTGTGCCTCGCAGAGGAAGCTCCTCAGCCTCCAGAGGGCACGCCCGTCCATCCCCTTCTCCACTTATAATTCCCATCTCCTCCGCCTCCCCGTCTTCGCCTCCGCCCACCCACTCCAGGCCTGCGCCCAATTCCTCATTCCAGAATTCGCGCTTTACATTCCGGAGCCGTCTCAATCAGCCCATTATTTCCTTCACCACTACTATCATGGTTTTAGAAGAGGCAGAAATGCCTGTCGAGCCTATCAGTTCTTCCACTACCCCGTCCCCTGAGGAAAGCCTCTCTCATGAGGCAGAGACCAATCCTAATCCAACATCCATGCACATGCAGGAAGATTCTCCGAAGAATGTTGAGGTTTTTAGCACTCCAATCGTGGAGGAAGACGAGGTAGTGGCTTGTGGTCCTGTTCAGCACAATTTCGGCATCCTGCACCTGATCAATCAGTCTGAGGAAGGTGCAATTGAAGAAGACGAGGCTTCTCGGCCAGCAGCTCCAGAAATGCAGACAGCCAAGCGCTCCGACCCACAGGCCGCGGGCGAGTAAGCTTCTCTTCAATTGGGTTGTTGTTTCTGCTCAGTTTTTTGGCACTTCTCTCTTCTCATCCGCTGGCTTCTTTCTCCTTCTCGGATATGTTTAATGTAATGTTGAGGCCGCCCTCAGCCCATGTTTGTTTTTTGCTGAATCACAAGGTTATCACCCGCTCTCGTGACTAGACAGAAAATTCATGTGGTTGGCTTCCTCTACTTGGCATCTATTGCAAGCAAGAAGTACTTTTGTAATGACTTCACTCCCTCTGCTGGCCTGAGCAAACTTCTCTCTCACAGGCACAGAGGTATCTCTCTGATCAATAGTCTTTCTGCTAAGGGCCGAGAAACAGGCTCTTTGAAGCGTAGACCTCATTGTAAATATTTTTACCTTTTATTTTAATAGAATTAACACTTATTCAAAAAAAAAAAAATATATTTACATATCTCTTCAAACTGAGTTGTAAAATATACTTTAATAATACCTATATATTTATTTATTTTTTCAATTTTTAAATTTAATTTTATTTAACACAATAAAACAAAACTCCCCCTATATTCCTCTCTCTTTATATATATATAGATATATATAAAACTCCCGATCACCAGCTGTCCAAAAATACAACATGTACCACGACAACTATGTTTCACAATCATGAACTACAATCTTCCATAACCAAGGAGCATCACCAAAAGGACTTCCATTTCTTCCTCAATATACAAATATTTATTACTAATAAAACTAACAATTATTTAATATTCTAACCCTAACGTAAAATACAAATTATTAAAAACAAAATAAATAAATTATAATTAAAATATGTCCAAAGCCATAAATACATTTGAATATGCAAAAGGAAGAAGATAAAATATAAAAATGAAATTGGTAAATTTTAAAGTTGTATGAAGATATGTCATTTTCATGTGAACTAATTTTTTATATATAGTGTTAAGGTATGGGTTGAATTAAAAGTAAAATTTCTTTATTTTAGTTTTTTTTAAATAATTAATTAAATAGAAATAAAATTTCAATATTTTTTTAGTTTAAATAAATGTTTTTTTTCTATTTTATAATATGTGTATTAATTAATAATATAATACAATCATAATGACGATGGTGATTAATGTTCACTGAGACCAAACATTGGTCTATTCAACCTAAAAAAATAAATTATTTGTTTTCATTTAAGACTTTATTCTTATGCTCATCATATATGTGAAAACAACAAAAACATTATAAAACATTATTAACCTAATTTACCCATTAAAAAAATAACACAAATCTAAAATAAATTATAAAATGACTGTAAAATATTATTTAATAATAAAATAAATATTAACTATTATTTAAAAAAGCATTATTACTGAGTTTGGATCATTTAATAGTATTAATGATAAAAAAATATTATTTAAATTTTAGAATTTTTAAAATATATATATAATGGAATAGAATGGTTTAGTTTTTATCATCTAAAATAAAATAAATTAATTATATTATATTTATATATATAAATATTATATATAAATAATTTAGAAATAAATAAGTATAAGATAAAGATTTTGATTTAATGATAGAAATGAAAGAGAAATTAAAATTAAATTATTTTATCTTTATAAATTTTACAATCAAGATGACACTGCAATCAAAATTCCTTAAAACTAGGTTTTATTGACATTGTTGTATTAGTTATATTTAAAAACAAAATTTATTCAATAAAATAAATTCAAAAATGTATTTAATAAAAAACAAAAACATTTTTAAGCAAAAGAGTTCATAATGTAATACTCCTAAATATTTCTCATTCATTCAAAATTGTGGATTCCCTACCAAGTTTTCCATCTTTGTCTTTTTAGCTTGCTCATATTATTTGTATGTATCTAGTAACTAAATACATTTATAAAAATGAGTATACATACATTCATGGAAATTAGTATACATATATTTGGTGATGTAATCTAAGATATATAAACAACTTAATTTAGATAATGGATTATTATGTTAATGAATTTAATTATTTGTAAAATATATACAAAATAGATATATTTTAAAAACCTTATATTTTCATCAAATAAATATATGATTGTCAATTTTAATTATAAATCAATAAAAATTGTTTAATCATTTATTAATTAATAATTTTATTTTTAATATTAATCCTATATTATTTAGGATATTATTATTTATAATTGTTTATTAATTGATAAATTTTATTATTTTAATATAATTTATTAATATTTAAGATTTATTATTGAAATTTTAATGTATATTTAATACATTCTTATTTAATTATCGTAATTTTAATTAATTAAATTTCTTAGTATTCTTATTTATTTTTGATTTTATTATTCGTAAAATAAATTTATATTTTTTAAATTATTATAAATATTATTAAAATAAATAAGTATATATAAATTAAAATAATCTAAATTAAAATTAAAATAAATTTAGAAAAAAAAATTAAATATATATCTATAAGCACGGGAAAAAATAAGAAGAAGAGTTTATAGTGATATTTGATTCACATTGGAATGTATTTATAATGATGTATGCAAATTATGTTTAATTTTTCATTACTAAAATGTTCACAAACATTCTTTAATGTTTACTTAAATAATATTGATTAAAAAAAATATTTATTGAATTATTTTATAAATATTTTTATTATATAATGTATTGGTTATTAATATATTAAAAATTTTTAATCCAAAATTTGAATATCAAAAATTTACTATGTTTTTTATTTTTTATTTTTTAATATTGATTAATGTTGAGCATATTTATTTTTCATATTTACATGAAACTAAAAATAATAATCTAGATAATTAACTTTTGAATATGGTATTTTTATGTATATTATTTTGCACTCCAAGAAATTTGTAATATTTTGTAGGAAATTAACTTTTGAATATGGTATTTTTATGTATATTATTTTGCACTCCAAGAAATTTGTAATATTTTGTAGGAAATTGAGGAATGTGGAAATAGGTAAATAATGTCTCTTTTAAGAGTAGAAATAATTTAGTATATCAATTATATTAGGTTTAACATATTAATTATATAAATTATAATTTATATTTATTATTATTGCAGAGAAATGGTTTTTAAAAAAAAATATTTCATAATCTAATACGCTTAAAGATTTCTTATTCAAGATTTTGCATTCGACAAAGTCTTCCATCTAATCGCTTTAGCTTCCTGATGTTATCTTCTTATAGTATATATGTATGTAGTAACTAGATACATTCATGAAAATTGGTAATGCAATCTAGGATATATGAACTCACATGTTCTAGATAACCAATTATTGTTTTAATGAGTTTATTGTATATATATAATTTTTAATTTTAATTACAAATCAAATAAAATTATTTAAAATATTTAATTAGATAATAGTTTTTTAATAATAACGTATATTTAAAATATATAAATTGAAAATATATTAAAATACTTAAAAAAATACAATTTTAAATAATAATATTAATAAAACAAAATAAAATTATATTATATTATATATATATATAATATATATAACTTAAAAAATTACTTCAATTTATATTATAAGGTGGTAAGGTATATGTAATTTATGTTTGTTTTTATTTATTAATATGTTTACAAACATTATAATATTTTATTTTTTTTTAAATATAATTATAATTATTTATATAATAGTATATATTGTCCTATTTATAGATATAGATATATAGATGATGAGTATAATTTGTTTTATATATTTACATAAAATTAAAAATAATAATTTAGAGAGTTAATTTTTCAATATAGTATTTTTATATATTTTATTCGGTATTTAACAAATTTGTGATAATTTGTAGAAAATGGAGGAATGTAGAAATAGATGAACAAAAACTATTTTAATAGTAGAAATGATTTAGCATATTAATTGTACTGAATTTTCATCACATTAGATGTCACATTTTATATAAAATTATATTTCATTTAAAAGAATAAAAAGTTGAGATATCAATTTAAGTCTCATATATATACATATACATGTTGAAAATATATTATAAACTTTAGTAAAAAAACTAATATATTTATATAAATATCATATCATTTATTCATTTTAAAATTATTTAAAATTTTATTATAATAAAATAAAAACCTAAATCAGAAATAAAATATTTTTAAGGACTAAAAATAGCTAAGAAATTTAATCTACCTAATTCTATATAGAGGTAAGAATCTTAGAAAAACATTTATGTACATAAATTTATAAGAGCAAAATTCTAAAAATACTGAAATCATTATATTTTTTATTGAGTGAAATCAGGGTCGTCCTATCACCCTATTTTTTATTGACCCTGATTTCCATCATTATATTTTGTATTGAGTGAAATCAGCTGGAATCGGGGCGCCATGTCGCAAGGATCGGATTGCAGCGGCGGCGATATCAAGACCAAGACGTCGCAGAAGAAGAGATATGCTGCAAGTCATCCCTTCTACATTGGCGTAAGAAAGCGAAAGTGGGGGAGGTGGGTCTCCGAAATTAGGGAGCCCAGGCAGCAGTCAAGGATCTGGCTCGGCTCTTACTCAACGCCAGAAATGGCAGCTTGCGCACATGATGTCGCAGCTTTTGCTTTGAGGGGCCACTCTGCTATTCTCAATTTCCCCGACTTCCTTCAACTCCTGCCTCGCCCTCCTTCGTCTTCGCCTGCAGATATCAAAGCTGCAGCCGCTTCAGCAGCAGCAAAAATTAATTTAATACTGAGTCCATCGGCCCACCAGATCAATAACCGGGCTGAAATAATGAACATACACATCGATCATAACGCAACCAATGAATCTTCATCGATCACTTGCAATATTAATCCAGTAGCAGAATGTACTGAAGGTGGCTCTATATCTTCTGAAGAGTTCAGGTCCAAACAGTCTGTGATCAGTCCCGATGTTGACATATTTGATCAATCAGCTGCCCTGCAAAAAATTGAGAATGAAGATCAGTTTATCATGGATTCTGCCAATTGGGTTATGAATATAGAATACGATCTGCCAGCTGCCCAGATTGACGAACAGCCATTCAACTCAGAAGAAGTCGAAGAATTATCACTATGGGATTTCTCCGTGTAATATTATAATCTTCTTAATTTCGGTTTCATGTATATTCAGTACTAGAAACATAATGTGTCCTCAGTTATTTGTGTTCAGGTATTAGGGTTTCTTACTGAAAGGGTTTCAACTATTTCTTTCAGACGTTTGTGTTTCACCAGATCCATTTGGAAATGTACAGTGTGAACATTCCGATATTATATAATAAATGGGAGTTTTCTATATATTCTTTTTGTTGACACGAGCATTGGATGTGTGAGGCATATATAACAGGCGAGACATTACAAAATGTTTCTCACCACTGGGAGAGCGGATTTCAGTACCCCACACACACAAAGTGGATGTTTGTTTTGCGATGTATACTGGAAACTGAATTTGAAAGAAGGTACTTTACTTTCTCTGTTCAAGCTTCCGTTTTCGATTTTCCTAAAGAACATCAGTTGTCTATATTATTGTGTATGACAAGCTTTGACAATGAAATAAAATATCTAATTTCCGCTAGTAAATAGATGCAATCAGTCGATTTACTATGTTTCATGAAAGTTGTTCAAATAATTTTGCACGAAAGGACAGGAATTGTTAGATTCTGATAATTTCACCTTATTATACTCTTGCCAAACTGTGTAGTTTTCCACCAAGGATGGGAATTGTTAGATTCTGATCATTCCGGATATTATACTCTCAGATTGTCCTATCTGTTAGAAGTCTCAGATTGTCCTATCTGTTAGAAGTCTCAGATTGTATAGAATACTGTAGCCAAGATTCTCAAAAATGCGTTTTTAATTAAGGTATTTGTATGATATGCATTCATCCTCAGACGAGGGCTTATATGTGCATGGATAGGGTTTGAGAACACATATGGCGAATGGAAACTGTGTAAATTTAGGGTTAGTAATTAGTTTAACACAAGTCATGAAATTGCGTGTTACGTGATATCAAAATGAACCCGATCGCTCTTTTATTATGAATTGCTGTTTTAGGAACAAGTCACTGAGCCAAGGTGAAGTAAACCTTCTCAAGGAAACATCGATCGAGATAAATTTGGTCAGTACGATTTCAGTTGATGTATCCGTCCTCATTTTCGATGTTATCAGATTGTCGCGTTAAGATGAAGTCGCAGCAATCAGGGTGGGATAGGGAGCTAACGGCTACATCAGGTCCTTTAACTTCTGAGAGGATTGAAGATTAATTTCAGGATTAATGCATCTTGAAGTTTCTAACCAGCTAATGCGATTTATTTTCACATGAAGGTTAATCGCACTAACTGGTTCAAAACATCTAGATATCCAAATCTGATGTAATGAATTCTGAAATTAATCTTCAACCAATTTCAAATCACAGAAGCCTAAATTCTAAAATTCTGAAATGATTTCATGTGCATTCTGTGTTTAGCTTTTCATCCTCGCAGTAAAGAGATTGGCCTTGTTTCATCATCAAAGATGGCTGTTTTATCGGAAATTTGCGGCCTATTTTTCCGAAGGTATAGGAGTTTCATTTAAAAATGAGGCATAATATATTCTGGATAAACTTGTAGTTTTAGTTTTAAATATTTAGTTTGAGTGATTTGTGATTAATAATTACTTGTAGTTGTTTTATTTTGTTTCTTTCAAGTTAGTTTTCAATTTATATTTATCAGGAAAAAAGAAATTGGCCATGGTCAGGTTGCTGGTCTGTTATAGAACCATTGTGAATGAAAGTATGCCTAAGCCACATATCTACTAGTACACCAGTCTAGGTGGAGGATGATGTAGAGAGTAAGGTGTCAATATCAGCGGTATGTACTTTATGGTACTCGGGTTCTGCAAATTCTTAATTTGCAATTTGTTTCAACAGAAATAAGACCTGGTGATCAACTTCTTTTTATCTAAAGTTGTACTTTATTTATTTAAAAAAAATATGACTAGCCTCAAATTTCCATCAACACTGTGCCCATTACAAATTTGATTTGGAAATGCCATTAAATTGTACAATAATAGTATTGTGAGTGAAAATATTTTCAATATTTAGAACCGAAGCCCTAAGCTCAACATCTATTTCTTGAGATGAAGCTGGCTCCCTTTCTGGGCAACCAGAACAGACCGAAAAATCAGCAACAGCTTACTGACTTGGCAACCAAGAAAAAGCGAACTGTTTTGGAAACATCACATCTGAAAAAGGGAAATATCTAAAATATATGGGTTTTAGCTAATTACGCAGTTTTGTTTTCTTTTTATCTTTTTGGTAATAAGGAGAATGAGTTCGTTGTTTTTAAAATAGGGGGCTATCTCTTCTTCCTGAAAAATAATACAGTGACATTGTTTTGCAGATCTGCGTACTGTGTATTCCTAGCTTCATGACTACAGGCTGACCTGTCACTTCTGTGTATTTATATTAATCTTCAGATCTGTTGTTTTATCAATTAGCCTGTGTCTACAGTCTGTTTGTAGTTTTTCTTTGTTTATTTTTTATTTTTCAGATCTGCAAGCAAATCAATTGGTATCAGAGCGTAAGATCTTGGAAGACATCCACCTGTTTGAATAAATTTTTTTTAGGGGTCATACATTTCACGCCATTCAGTGGATGAAAATCATGCCGCCCCGTCAAGAGCGCCTAGAGCAGCCAGCGCACTCCCAGGCAGCCTCGCCAGTGAATGATTTAGCTAGGGCTCTTCAAGAGCTAATTACGCTGCAACAACAGCAACGCCCTCCAGGGCCAATGCAGCTTGATGCACGCTTTCAACTGCCCAAATTCTCAGGGCAAATGAATGGTGAGACTATTGATTCTTGGATCCGTAGCCTCTCCAACTATTTTCTAACCTGTCCAACAATGATCGAGGAGATGAAACTTCAGATCGCCTGTCTACAATTGGAAGGCCTAGCACAAACATGGTGGGATACTCATCTTGAGAATATGTCCTTGGTTGTGGAACTTGGAGAACAAGCCGAGACCAACTCGACGCCTATCACATCTTGGAATCTCTTTTGCGATGCCTTACGTGAACGCTTCTATCCTCCAGGATATATACAAAATCTCCTTGCCAAATGGTTGCAGCTTCGACAACTACCCAATCAATCAGTGCAAGCCTACATTGATGTCTTCTACAAGTTGCGCATTCAACTCCATATATCCGATCCAAACGAGGTACTAATTATCAAATTTAATTCTGGTTTGCTAATGCTTCTTCGTCGTGAAGTTGAGTTGTTTGATAGTGCTTCATTAGATAAGGCCTTTATTCGGGCCCTGGCGGTGGAACGCAAAGTGGGTACTAGAATCCGATATCCTCAAGCCAGAAATGGTCCATCTTCCTTTGATTCTTCTAATGTCGCCTCTGCCTCATTACCCACACCTCACCGCACCCCCTGGTGTACATTTCACAAGACCAACTCACATGCGTCTGCAGATTGTCGAGTATTGAAAAATCTCCGCCCCCAGAAAACTCTTTTTAGAGAGGTCGAACAACCAAAGGCCACTACCCCACTTCCAGATGTTTCTCTCGAAAATCCGACTGAAGTGGACCCCTCTCTCATCCTCATGACTGCTAATGCACCAAACACCTCTGTTACGCCTTTGTTTACCCATAATTGTCAAATCAAACATGAGTTGGCCACGCTTATTCTTGACAATGGGAGTCAAAAGAATATTGTGTCACAAGACTTAGTTGCACGCCTGTGCCTTCCCACCACTCCTCACCCCCACCCGTATCAGCTCGGTTGGGTCAGAAAGGACGATCCTCGTCTTACCATCTCACAATGTTGTGCTGTCACCTTTGCTATTGGACCTTTCCGAGATACTGTGGTATGTGATGTTTCTCCTCTCGATTGTGCTGATTTATTGCTAGGAATTCCCTATCAAGAGGCTCGACATGTTGTTTATCATGCTACAGATCACCAATACCACTTGCAACATGAGGGGCGCACCTATGTGCTCACATCCTCAGCTAGCACATCAACCCAACCTTCCATTGGCAAAGCTCCCATTATGCGAGTCAATTTAAACCAAGATGTTTCTTTGTGCTTGGTTCGCCCTGTCAAGCCAGACAACCTCACCCATCCAGTCCCTCCTTCAATGGCTCCTCTTCTCCATGAATTTGCA
>APFE030757164.1:125205-147219 GCA_000404065.3 Pinus taeda | reverse complement strand
AAGCCTAGAATTGATATTTCATTCTTTGTTCCCTAATTAAGATTTTATTTAGAGTAACATTATCAATTAGTTTTGCATTTTAATTCTATTCTTGCAACATTTTTTTTTTTTATTTCATTTAGATATAGAATTTACTTTTATTTTAGGTTGACATTCTTTGTTTCTAGATAGGATCGATTTACTTTTACTTGAAAGATTTAGATCTTAGATTATTTCATGTAGCACTATCATTAGTCCCTGGTAGTTCCCTAAATAGATTTTGTTGACTACCTTCAAATAAAAGGACGATCCTTGGGTTGATTAGTTAATGTTAGATGATTAGTTATTCATTTTCAACGATTAATAGTCCAACATTTTTGCTTCATTGTCGGGCAGGTTGTCAAAATAGTACTACCATACTAATTTCTAGTTGTATATGCATATTAGACTCCATGAGGGCTAGATATTAAAGAAAAAAGGCAATAACCTGTATACCCACCCTATAAAAACTAGTAGTGGAGTTTTCCCTCAAGTAATTGTCTTAGTTCATAGAGTATTCATGACTAGAAGAGGAAATAGAGGTAAAAATAGGAAAGAAAAAAAATCCAAAAACTACTCGAGTGAATAAAAAAATCCCAAGGCCAAGTCAACCTAGGGAGATTGAACTTTATAAACTAAATCATATGGAAAACTAAATCTCAAGATTTAGTAGGACTCAAACTATTATCCACAAAAGTATGTAATTTTGTTATCATTAATGTGATAGAATCCTCTACTACAAAGAAATCTAAGATTCATGATAAAATTGTGGGATCGGTAGAAAACGTGTAGGTGAGTTTCCAATCCTCATCAACTAGGCATATCGATATCCATAATAGGAGTGAGGGGTACTCTTATAACTTGAGATAAGGAGGGGGTGAAACAAGTAATCTAAATTCCAACCTCTTGAATGAGATCCTTTTGCAACACTAATAACGAGGGAAGGAATTATCATTCCTTCCATAAGCAGTGTTGTAAGGCCTAGACAAGGTCCAATATCTCCACATTGCACTAGTCCTCATCAGCTAGTGCCTCTTTAATTTGGAATCCCAAAAGGGTACTAGAAAATCTTTGACCAAACTGAAAGACAAGTGAACACATCAACCACACCAACCTCAACAGTAGAATTTCCTATTATTGACCCACAGGAAAATGAACATATGAAAGCCATACCACTACAAGGTCTTCCAAAATTCCATCGATTGGCCTTAGAAGATCCAAATGCATTATTGTTTGAATTTGATGTTTTGCTCCTAGGTTATGACTATAGCACCAATCCAAAAAAAATGAATTTGTTCCACTCTACCTAGAAGGGAGCTACTACGATGGTTTATAGGATTAGGAGGTGGTACCATTAATTCTTGGGATGAAATGAAGGAAGCATTTCTTAAACATACCATGACTTTTGTAAGTCGAGGAATTTAAGAGAAGAAATATTTAAGATGACTTAGAAAGAGGATGAGACTTTAAAAGATTATATAGAAAGGTTTCAGTAGAACCTACAAAGGTCACCATACACTTCCCTTGCTATAGAAGTATTTAAAGTTTCCTTTATTAGAGTAATGAAATATAAATGGTTGAAAAACCTTAATTTAATGGGTCAAGAAGATATTTTGAATGAAGAATATGATTTTATTATTAAAACTTGCATCAAGTGTTCTCAATGAAGTGCAAGGAGTAAGCATGGACTACATGATCCTCTGAGTAAGACTAGCATAACTACAAGCGAAGGAGTTACATGGGAAGAAATATGTAATTTATTAGAATATTTTAAAATTGATTTCATGAGTACCTTGACTACACTGTTGGATGTTTTTAAAGAGAAACAAATACAGTAAAATATGGAACAGGAATTAGTGATCTTTTGTCACCAATTTCACCAGAAACATGGCCATAAGGAATGCCTATTAGATGTGACTGAAGTTTGTGCCATCTATGTAAAATAACATTTGACTAAACATTGTCCATCCCTTCTAGGACCAAAAGCTCTCTACAAAGAGGCTAGGGATAAAATTGAACTAGTGTTCCTTATGGCCCAAAGACGAGAATGGAAATCTTATACTCCAAGTATGACCCAAGATCCCTCTATGTAATTTCTATTCAATACAATCAATAACAATATCTTGGACCAACTAGGTAGGGTTAACTATATCCTGGACCATTCTAGTAGTGTCAACAATACTTTGCACCATTCTATCCAAATCAACCATACCCTACTTTGGAAAAATCAACAATACTTTGGACAGCCATGGAAAAGTCCACAAAACACACAATTGTAATGTCCCACCCCACATTTACCCACTTTTACAAATCCTCTAGGGTAAAAATAAGATGAATGTCACTATGATATGAACTGACCTCCAAGTCCCAATTATGGAAGTGGGGCCTACAAACTGGAAATAAATTGACATCCCTTAGAGACTATAGATCACTTAGGAGTCTAACAACCGCCCAGGTCATCAATCCTTGAGATGGAACTCATTTTCCTCAACTTAACACCCCAACCACATCCTTAACACACCATCCATGTGGTTGGAAGGCTACAGCCACACCCATAAGCATGTATCGTTATAGTTATGACCCCATATCCTTTGTTGTGTACCAATGGTTGTGATATTTGTGCAACATTTTTAGGACTAGCCTTGAGGCCACTACCCAGAAGTGCCCAAAACTTCCCAGAAACATGAAAATGGTGATTAAAAGTATAAACTAAATACTTGAGAAAAATATTGACAAAAACATGCGTAGTACATGACATACATTTCATCAAGCATAGGGTAAACATGAAAGCTATATGTCATTAATGCATATAAGATCATAAAATTCTAATCTTCACCTGAAAATCACAAAGAAGGTTATATGCCCTCTCAAGCTAGATGAAATTATACTTGTTATCCTATGCACTCATCAAACATTTGATAACTCCTCAAATCATTAACAAGGACCATAATACATCATATAACCATCATAAAACCAAAATAGAAACCATGACAAATCATCCTATTGTAGCGGCTACAAACACCCCCCAAAATTTTGCCTTAGCTTTGTTTTGGAGCCTTCCTACTGTTGTGGTAAAAACACAACCCCCCCGTTATTGATGTGTTCACTTCAAATAATGGGGACCCTTTCTATCAATTTTTTGGCTAAGCACCTTTTTGGATTTTTATTTAGTTGATTGCCCTACGCTTTTGTTAATTTTTCATTTTCTTTGGATTCTTGTTTTGATTGCTTTGTTAAGATCGATTTTTTATAAGCTTCCCATTGACGCTTGTTTTGCCTCATTTGGTCAACTGGTTTGAAAATGGCACTCCTTTGAAAGTCTGATTATTTATGTAACCTGGGTTAAAAATGCATAAAATGTACAATATTGTATTTTGTAAATAAATTATTTCAATAACGCATTCATTTTAAATATTAACCCGTAGTGAGTTTTATTAACATTTTTCCATTTTTAATTAAGCAGCTAAATTATTAAGCATCGGAATTTAAGAAATTTACTCCAATTTCCAAATCAATTACTAATCTTAAAAAACCCATAATATCCAAGTGATTGTAATTTATTTTTATTCTTTTTATTTATTTTCAAATCGCTGTAGCTAGATAATGAAATTCTAAAATAAAACCAAAATAAAATTTTATATTTAATGTTAAATTTAAATTAATTTAATTAATTTAATTAATTTAAAATTCAATACATAAAATATCAATATAATAAAACATATATAATAAAATTTTCCAATCGCATTGGAGCTTTGGATCGGATCGGAGGTTTTAATCGGCCCATATCATTTTGAAACTCCAAAACCTCTATACCTCCAATCCCCGATACATACATACCCCGATCTGCGATAAGCATAAGTCAAAGGGAATTTACCAAATGTTAATAATACATTCATTTGGCATTTTAAACTCACTCATACGTGAGTGGAATAAATAAAATAGGAGTGGCAAGTTAATTTAGTTTAATATTAAAATAAATTTTTATTTTTACCCGATCAGATGATCGACAATCGGAGCTCTCAAATGTGACAAGTTTAACACACCTCGACACTTCCCCGATGCCCGATTGCCGATCATAAAATCCAAAGGTATTAAGATTAAGTTTTATTATAAGCTTTATGTTATGTTTTAATTTCAAACTCATTCGTGAGTGAATGAGTGAAGGGAGTAGGTAGGTTAATTTTAATATTTAAAATTAATATATATTAATTTATAAAAAATATCTAAGTAAGAGCAAGGGGGCTTTAAGCTCACCTTTAAATTAAATTAATATATATAAAATTTAATTAATTTAATTTAATTAAAATTTAATTTTATTTAGTATTAATTAGTTTATATATAGATATATTAATTAGTTATATTAAGATTAATTAACAATAGTTTATTAATTAATTAGTTTAGTTTATAATTAACAATTAAATTATAATTAATTATTAGATAATTAGAACTCTAATTTAGGATTTAATTTTTATTAAAATTTTATTTTTTTTAGCCCAACCACAGAAATTCCAGAATTGTGCCAGAATTGACTCACCAACTTTGGAGGCTCATAGATTGAGTTTTATTTGGCCAAATGAGGCCCAAGACAGTTCATTGGAAAGATAAAATCCAAGAGTATATTTATGAGGAGGTTTCACTAATAGATTTGATCATTTATTGGGTTGAAAATTAGGAAGAACATCAATCTCTGAATTTTGAAAACAAAATCAATTTTCTGAGTTTTATTTTCATTTTCCCAAGCCTCTTCTAATTGTAAATTCGCTCGTTAATAATATCCTTGGCCAATCAAACCATCCAATGCATCAATAGAAAGCTTACATTTAACTTTTTATTTAATTGAATTTGATTGGATTTATTTTAATTTCCAGAAATGATATTTTGATTTTATTGTTGCATCTTAATTCATTTTGATTGTTTTTTGCAGGAAAACAATAGAAGAAATATGGAGAAAAAGATCTCAATCAATGAGAAGGCTTCAGCAATTAAAGATTGGAATTTTGCGCAAATAAAATTGGATTTGGCAGATTGTTATTTAACAAGCTTTCCTCTCAAGAATTCCTTCACAAATATTATAAATAGCAGATTGCAGAATGTAATAGGGGGCTGCTCTCCTCTGCAATTTTAGACTTCTGAAAGCACTACTGTAATTGGAATTTAGAGTTGTAGGAGAGAGGAAAGAAAATATCAGATCTGGGGATTATTGAGGATTTTCCCTTTGTATCTTGAATTATGCATGAAGGGCAAAGTTTGCACTATTGTGGCTTTAGCTTTGAAAATAGAAGTTCAATCAATATAAAGAGTTGTTGGAGACTAGAGACAGAGAAATGGATGCAATAAGTTGGGATTTTTAATATTACTATTTCAAATATCAGTTTCATTTTTATGGTAACAGTAATGTGTCATTTTATTCATGTTTGTACACTTTTGTTGATATGGGTAATTTGCCTCAATGTGGTTATTATGTCTCTATTCTTATGAATTAAATTCTGATTTTTGAGTAACTACTTGCTCAAAAATCTATCTTATAAAACTGATTTATTAAAAAGTACAGTGTTATGAACTATTTCTGCATATTATTGTTTAATTATTGGATTTATTGATTTGATAATCAATATCATTTTTGTGAACTGTTTCCGGGAATGTTGTTGGTTTATTATTTCAGTTAATAGGTCTCAATATGATGTGTTTTGGTATCCATAATATTAGTTAATTGAACTACTTCATTAACCTGATATTCATTATAAACAAGACATGTTTAAATCCCAATATTTTAATTATCTTGTTCTTAGTTGGGTTGGATCTATATTTGTCTAATTAAGATAGGATTTAGATTAATTTGTTTTGCTTGCATTACAGAATAAGCTTGCATATAGAGGAATTTCTATATTCTTTTAAGTTCTCTTCTCAAAGAGGCAAAACTTTAGTTGTGGCTTGGTTGAACCCAAATCAGCTTAAGGGTCATTCTCTTGCTTGATCAGCAAGAAGAAGTGATCTGATATCCCTGTCTATTGGTAGGTAAAGATACATCATAAACCAATAGCAATAGGGAGAAGGTAACTGGACCCAGTTAAACCAGTCGGAACCACTAATCCAAATGGAAAAGGAGTTGTTTTAAAGTCCGGACTAGGTGGTTATCCCCTAGTGTTTTTGCAGCGATTTTCGAGGCATCAACACTTTGGCGCTAGAAGGAGGGCCTGAGATTTTTGTCTGTTGGAGTCCTTTCAATTTTAATATTTTATTTATTGTGATGGCTCCTCTTAAACTTCCAATTTGGAGTTGTATCCATCGACGTGCATCTTCCAATACTCCATCCGAAGTGGTAAGACTTTTGTCTCAGGTAAAGTTTAATGGTAACAAAAATTCTTTTGCTTTTAATCATTTCCTTCAATTCATTCAAAATGTTTTAAATTATAATTTTCAAGGAATTGATGAAGGCATTTTATGGAGAATTTTTACTCTCACATTTGTGGCAATAGCCAGAAACTGGTGTAGAACTCTTCCAGTTGCCTCAATTCATAGCTGGAGTCAATTTGTTACAATTTTCATTTCTAAATTGACGGCTATGATTATGAACATGTATGTGAAGAAATTGAATATCTACGAAGATTTGAAAATGAGTCTATTAATGATTTTAATATTCGATTTCACTTGAATTGTTTAAGATTTAAAGTTGAAGATAAACCTACGGAAGAAGAATCATTAGATTGGTTTGAATATATTTGTTTTCTTCCACCCATTCCCAATCCATATGAAATTAATTCAAGCTTTGTTCCATCCCCTTCCAATATAAATGAGAATCCCAATTTGGATGTGCAAATAAATTGTGATGAAGTGGTTTCACAAAGCTTGGAAAATATTTCTAATCAAATGCAAGGAGACAACAACAACTATTTTGGAAAAAGAACTCCCTTAAGATCTAAAAGTTACTTTGAAGTAAAATCAGAAAATCAGATTGGAAATCAGCAAGTGCAAGCAACAATCAAAGTAAATAATAAAATGCAAACTGATGTACAAATTTTTGAATTTTTCCATGATGAACAAATGCCAAAATCAGAGCAGCAAAGCAACCTTCTTCAAGAAAGCATGAGCACGCAAATGAATGATATGAAATTTGAAATTTACAACAAGCATAATGCACAAGAGTTCTCAAATAGAAACACTTTTAAATACATTGTTCTAGGTTCACATTTTTCCCTTTATCCTGATATTTTTAATGATGGTAATCTTTCCCCTTTTGGTATTAATGATATTTCAGAAAATACAGAGGCTGATTTAAATGAATTGCCATTAAGTTTTTATCAAGATAGAGAAGCAATTAATGATCATTCTTTTACCATTAATGAACATGAAATTCTTGTTCCTCCTTGTTTGTATATATTGGATGAGATTGAAGGGAATTCTAAAGAATCTTGTAAAGTCATTTATGATAATTACTCTAACATCAAGGATGTTGATTTCTATTCTTCTCAAGAGAATCCTCATGATAAAATTCAAATAACATCTGAGAATGAGGAATACTTCAATTTAGAAATTATCCCAACCTATCCTCATTTTAGAGTAACAAATTATATTTTTGATTTCACTATTTGAAAAAACATTCCAATCTATGATTCATATCATGAGCAAACTCTTATTCCTACTCATAATCATAATTCGTTTTCTAGTTCACAAGTTGGAATTCGAAATTACTCAAATTCCATAATTTGGGCCAATCCTTGTGAAAAAGAAATCATTTCAAAACGATCCCAATTGTGTTGTAACATTAGTTGTACAAATAGTGATTTTATTTTATTTTTGTTTCCTCACTTATTTTGTTTAAATTTAGATTTATTTTTTGATTTTATTTTTCAAAATTTTAACACTTTACGCTATCAAATTGAGCACTTTATTATCAAGCGCTCAATTGATGAATTGCCTTATTGGGAAATTGAAGTTTCATGTCATAACCATGAACATTCAAAAGCTGTTAACATGTCAATGTCAATTGATATTCATTTCTTATCAAAAGCTTCTATCTTCTCAAATGCGATATCAACAAGAGAATGTATTTTTAGAAATCTGCCAGCAATCTAATTTAATTAATAATTTTCCATTTCATTTGAAAGATTTTCATCCATTTTCCATTAATTCATTTGAAAAATATTTGGAATTTTTTCCCTCAAAGAAGATTGTTAATATCTTAACATTTGTACATAACACTAACGATTTTTTCCAGGCCTTTGAATTTAAAAGTTCATATCCACAATTTGGCCTGTTATTTTTTCCTTTGAACATTTCCCAATCCTTAATAGAAATCCATCCAAATTTCTATGATCCAATTGGTATTGAATTGGAAAGTCAATTTCAAGAGAACGAGATTTTAATTAAGTTGCTAACAATCACTGTACATTCTAATTTCATATTTAATTTTCTTAGTTTAATTACATTTGTATTTTTATTACTAACATTTGAACTGTACATACATGCAGCAATTAAAATGAGAAAATGGCTACACTGGAAATATGACTATACCTAATCATTTTCATGTATATGCTTAGAATAGAAGTAGAATTAATTTAGTTAGTTTTTTTTATGTAGTTAATTTGTTTCAACAGTTTTGCAAATTAAAAATAAAGGAAGCAATTAGCCCTTCTCATATCATATACATGTTCAAGGAAACATGTTCTTCCTATCAGAAGTTTTAATTCTTGTTTTCCTTTTTAAAATTTATTGCAGCAATACCTCTACTCTGCCTATTTTGAATAATGTCTTGATTAAATTTAATTAAGTTTGCACTTAGCACCGATCGCCTTAAAGCCACTTTTCTTCTTTTCGAGGTTTCTTCTAAGATTTTCTTTTGAAATTTATATATTGAAGGTTTTTGATGTCATAAAGCTTCGTGACATCATTATCCTGTGTAAAATATGACTGTCTATTATAGGCTTAATTCCTGTTCAATCATTATTAGTCAGTCTTACTTTTTGATCTAATCACATGAAGTTCATATTATCTTCCTCGAAATTTGCTAAGATGACCTTAAGGATGCCCATTTTGCTGTGTGCACACATTCAAATCTGTTTTGACATTTTTCCATAATTAGTGGCTTTATCACATTCGAACCTTTAGTTTATTATCTGATGTTGTAGTATGCATCATATTTATTAAAGGCGTTATTGAACAGTCACTATAGCAATACAGATTTTTCTCAAGTTAGTTCGGAGTGAGCAGAGGTAATAAATTGTTGTTTCAATTCAAAAGGGAAGCATAGTGTCAGATTTATTTCTGGTGAATTTTATGGATTTCAGATTTCCTAAACATAAATAAACAGATTTTATTTAGGTTGATTGCACATTCCAATTTGAAATAATAATAAGATGATTTTGAACAAAGTCAGAATTTCGATAAATCGAAGGAAAAATTTGAACATTCATGAGGTAAAATCTACAGACAAATTCCTTCCAGATATGCATTTACAACTTCATTTTCATCTATTATCTTTTCCTTAGTTTATTTTTTATTTTTGTTCTGTTTTATTTGCAGGTTTTCATTTGTTTTCAAAATTTGAAGTAAGCAACAAACCCATTTCAAATTTTCCACAGGTTCATGGAAATTTTATTTTGTGATGTATTTAAATTTGAGTATTTTTTAATTTTGCTTTCATTCATCATTTCAATTTGGTTTTCATATTGTTGATACTATGGTGAATACATATTTGCAACACTATCATCCCGCTCATCTTCGTCAATAATTTCATTCCGATATTACATCATCCATTTCACAACCATTTGTAGCAAAATATTTCATCGGAAGTAGCCCTTAGCATTTTCTAATAACAAATTGATGATGTGAGACCTCCTCACTCATATGTCATATCGCATTTCGCATATTGGAGGTTTGCAATAAAGTATACTTCCATTATCATGAATTGTTGATCTCGGATAAATGACTTTACCAATATTGCGACGACCACATAATTTCGGACCCAATATGAAATTCAAATCAAATTCATAAAAAAGTATATTGTGTCCACTTAATCGCAATAATGATAGAAACATAACTTCAAAAGGGTAGAGGTCTTGGATCCGATATGTTATTAAAATCCCATCATAAATTTATCAGGTCCACTCTTCATCGCATATCAACATATCAAGAAGTGTTACATTCAGTACTTAAAGTTTGCCGATCACTGATTAGCTACGTCATCCACTGCATCGCCGCTATTGGCATTTCCAACATGATTATGCTCCGATATTTCAATACACCGATATCGCAATCACTTCATCACATTATTTTTCATAGCCATACCACTATTCCGAAGATGCAATGTACGATGTGTGATTTGCAACATGACTGTCTCCGATCCTAAATATAACATTTCTTCAATGGTATGATGCACATGTTCTCATCGCATGGTCTTCATCGAAAATTTTCCATTGCAATCTCTAATGCGATAGCTTCCAATGCATGCCTCTAAGCCATTAACATTTAATCAATATATGGCATAGCAACAAAGGGGAAGTCTTGCAAATTAAACTTGAAGCATGGTGAAGAAACATGTTATGTGAATCATTGGATACGACAATATATTATTTTAAGAACAAGCTTGCGTAACCACTATGGTAAGAAAGCAGTTAATGACCAATTTGCAACATATTTAAATCCTTTTGATTTCTCATATATTCCAGTTTTAAAAATATAATTCCATAATTAAAAATGGAATTCAAGACCTCTCTATCTTCATATTTAAATTTTATTATCTTGGATTTGGTCTTGATTCTGGACATTTTATAAAATCATGGAGTTTATATGAAACTTACAATATTTTAAGAACATTCATTACTGCAAATTCTCATTCTCATTTATGATGCATTGGTTTTAATTTCAATTTCCTTGAATACTAAGCATTCCATTTTTACATTTTACTGCTTGCTTTGGTTTAAATAAAAAAAATAATGATTTTGGGTTATAGGATTTTGGTTAGTTTGACTTCTTCATGTTTTTAATGTTAATTAAAATAAGAAGTCAGCTAGTTTGGAGAAACTGATACCTTTCAGGTAAGATCAAAAGCAATTATCCAATGGTAAGATTCATGTACCCACTATCATTAATTTCCATTTCGTTACTTTAGTTTCAGTTTTATTTTTGTTGATATAAAAAATATGTTTTGCAGTTCTCCATTTAAAACTTCCAACCCTTTGCCAACTCAGATTTTCAAAGTCCTATACTTTTTTTCTAACTTTATTTCAAGAAGCAGCGATAATCTTCATCAAAACAGCTACACCAGGAAGTTTCTGAACCTTTAGTTTGTTTCTTTAAGCATTCCTTTTATTAGAAAATGATTAAGATGATGCTTTGAAACAAGAAGATTGATATCAGATAGAAAGTTTTCATTGTAGCTGAATTTTATCGTCAATGCTATCCAAAAAGAACTTACAACTCTGCAAGGTATGACTTTTCTAAATCTTGACATAAGAAGGAATGATTACACGATTATTTTCTTTTTCTTCATATTGTTGAGACATTGGTATAAACATTCTTGTTTGAGTTTATCTTTTAAAACTTGGATTTTCCTTTCCACTTTTAAAAATTTCTTCATTTTTGTTTGCTGATTTCTTTTCTCATTTTAGCATAAGAATTCTTTTCCTTTAGTTTTCAGTTTTGATTTTGGTGACTTTGCCATGATTTATTAGGAATGCCTACTTGTTACTTAACAATGGTCAGCATACATGGAGAAAAATTGTTAATAGTCACCTATTAGCTTTTTCTTAAATCCCTTAGTAGAGTTTGATTTTCTTATTATAAAGGTAAACATACTTAAGGAAGAGATTACCAATCAAGAGAAGTTGGCAAAGTATCATAAAATCTGGAGAAATTTATTTTTTATCAAAATTGTAATCATTTTGAGATTTCAATATTTTATTAAGATCTTTCAAAATTCTATTATCAGTCAAGAAAAGTTATTTTTAACCAACTAAAGACACTTTATAGTAAAACACCTTTAACTCTGAAATTGTCATTCTTAACTCTTAAGGGATCAATGATTCTCCCTGTCCCAGAAAGTCTTATTTTTCTAGAGTGTGATCTAGAAATATATTTAAACTTAAAATATAAAAGGTTTCATCATGAGCCTGCGTACGATGATCATAGGGGAAAAATAGGCTGACATTACCGACACTGCTAAACAAACCAGGGTAATGGCTTATGATTGCAAACAATTATAAGACAAGGGGTCTCATCATGAGCCAGCTTGTTCAGTCTAAGTATAACCAGTGAATGGCATTGTCAACTATCTGGCTACTAAACCAGGGCAATGACTTTTAAGAACTAAAAATTAAAAATTAAAATAAAATAAACATATATAAATGGATTTATCTCTAGGTCAATAATTCTTAAAGAGTTGGGATTCTGAATCATTGATGATTAAATGGTAACCCTGTCGAGACTATAAATGTTTGCTGGCAACAATGGCTCTACCCGTGACAAATGAGTATATTTTAAAAGCTAAGTTGTAAAGTGACCCCTGCTTTATCTCTACAACTAATTAAGGAATGATATAGAGTTTTGAAATATTTTAATTTATGAGAAATTTTAAGAAAATTTGCAGTTAGATAATTCCAGCTTTTCTTCAGATTAATAAACCTAGTCGAACATTTCAAACATAATTTTGTCTTTTTTAATTATTTTTACTTTAATTTTAGAAAAATATCATTCATATTAAACAACGATAATTGGTTCTTCTCCCGTGTGTTGCCATTGCTGTGGTAAAAACACAACCCCCCCATTATTGATGTGTTCACTTCAAATAATGGGGACCCTTTCTATCAATTTTTTGGCTAAGCACCTTTTTGGATTTTTATTTAGTTGATTGCCCTACGCTTTTGTTAATTTTTCATTTTCTTTGGATTCTTGTTTTGATTTCTTTGTTAAGATCGATTTTTTATAAGCTTCCCATTGACGCTTGTTTCGCCTCATTTGGTCAACTGGTTTGAAAATGACACTTCTTTGAAAGTCTGATTATTTATGTAGCCTGGGTTAAAAATGCATAAAATGTACAATATTTCATTTTGTAAATAAATTATTTCAATAACGCATTCATTTTAAATATTAACCTGTAATGAGTTTTATTAACACTTTTCCATTTTTAATTAAGCAGCCAAATTATTAAGCATCGGGATTTAAGAAATTTACTCCAATTTCCAAACCAATTACTAATCTTAAAAAACCCATAATATCCAAGTAGTTGTAGTTTATTTTTTATTCTTTTTATTTATTTTCCAAATAACGGTAATTTAGAAAATAAAATTCATAAAAATAAAACCAAAATAAAGTTGATATTTAATGTTAAATTTTAAATAAATTAATAAATTAATAATTAATTTAATTAAAATAAATTCAATACATAAAATATAAATATAATAAACATATATAATAAAATTTTCGAATTGCATCCTTTGAATCGGATCGGAGGTTTTAATCGGCACATATCATTTTGAAACACCGAAACGTCTATACCTCTGATCCCGATACATACATACCCCTGATTGCCAATAAACATAAGTAAAAGGGCATTTACCCAATGTTAATAATACATTCATTTGGCTTTTTGAACTCACTTATACGTGAGTGCAACAAATAAAATAGGAGTGGCAAGTTAATTTAATTTAATATTAAAATAAATTTTTATTTTTACCCAATTAGATGATCGGCAATCGGAGCTCTCAAATGTGACAAGTTTAACACACCCGACACTTCCCCAATCCCGATTGCCGATCATAAAATCCAAAAGTATTAAGCTTAAGTTTTATTATAATATTTATGTTATGTTTTAGTTTCAAACTCATTCATGATGAATGAGTGAAGGTAGAGTAGATTAATTTTAATATAAAATTAAATATATTTTAATTATAAAAATAAATTTAAATTTAATTAAAATTTATTAATATAATTAAATTAATTAAAATTTTAATTTTATTTAGTATCAATTTATTTTATAATATATTATATTAATTAGTTATCTTAAGATTAATTAATTTAGTTTTAATATTTATTACTTTAAATTAACAATTAAATTGATTAATTTAATATTTAGAACTTTAATTTAGGATTTAATTTTTATTAAAATTCTGATTTTTTTTAGCCCAACAACAGAAATTCCGTAATTGTGCTAGAATTGACTCACCAACTTTAGAGGCTCATAGATTGAGTTTTATTTGGCCAAATGAGGCCCAAGACGGCTCATTGGAAAGATAAAATCCAAGAGTATATTTCTGAGGAGGTTTCACTAACAGATTTGATCATTTATTGGGTTGAAAATCAGGCATAAGATCAAGCTCCGAATTTTGAAAACAAAATCAATTTTCTGAGTTTTATTTTCATTTGCCCAAGCCTCTTCTAATTGCAAATTCGCTCGTTAACAATATCCTTGGCCAATCAAACAATCCCATGCATCAATAGAAAGCTTACATTTTATTTTTATTTAATTGAATTTGATTGGATTTATTTTAATTGACAGAAATGATATTTTGATTTTATTGTTGCATCTTAATTCATTTTGATTGATTTTTGCAGGAAAACAATAGAAGGAATATGGAGAAAAAGATCTCAATCAATGAGAAGGCTCTAGCAATTAAAGATTGGAATTTTGAGCAATTAAAATTAGATTTGACAGATTGTTCTTCAACAAACTTTCCTCTCAAGAATTCTTTCACAAATATTATAAATAACAGATTGTAGAATGTAATAGGGGGCTACTCTCCTCTGCAATTTTAGACTTCTGAAAGCACTACTGTAATAGGTATTTAGAGTTGTAGGAGAGAGGAGAGAAAATCTCAGATCTGGGGATTATTGAGGATTTTCTCTTTGTATCTTGAATTATGCATGAACGGAAAAGTTTGCACTATTGTGGCTTTAGCTTTGAAAATAGAAGTTCAAGCAATGTAAAGAGCTGTTGGAGACCAGAGACAGAAAAATGGATGCAATAAATTGGTATTTTTAATATTACTATTTCAAATATCAGTTTCATTTTTATGGTAACAGTAATGTGTCATTTTATTCATGTTTGTACACTTTTGTCGATATCGATAATTTGTCTCAATGTTGTTATTATGTCTCTGTTCTTATGAATTAAATTCTGATTTCTGAGTAACTACTTGCTCAGAAATCTATCTTATAAAATTGATTTATTAAATAGTAATGTGTTATGAACTATTTCTGCATATCATTGTTTACTTGTTGGATTTATTGATTTGATAATCAATATCATTTTTGTGAACTACTTCCGAGAATGTTGTTGGTTTATTATTTCAGTTAATAGGTCTCAATATGATGTGTTTTGGTATCCATAATATCAGTTAATTGAACTACTTCATTAACTTTATATTCATTATAAACAAGACATGTTTAAATCCCAATATTTTAATTATCTTGCTCTTAGTTGGGTTAGATCTATATCTGTCTAATTAAGATAGGATTTAGATTAGTTTCTTTTGCTTGCATTATAGAATAAGCTTGCATATAGAGTAATTTCTATATTCTTTTAAGTCCTCTTCTCAAAGAGGCAAAACTTTAATTGTGGCTTGGCTGAACCCAAATCAGCTTAAGGGTCATTCTCTTGCTTGATCAACAAGAAGAAGTGATCTGATATCCCTGTCTATTGGTAGGTAAAGATACATCATAAACCAATAGAAATAGGGAGAAGGTAATTGGACCTAGTTAAACCAGTCGGAGCCACTAATCCAAATGGAAAAGGAGCTTCTTTAAGGTCTGGACAGGGTGGTTATCCCCCAGTGTTGTTGCAACGATTTTCGAGGCATCAACACCTACCAATTTTTCGCAGCAACTTTCCTTGCTTCATCAAGTTCACAAGCCTTAGTGTTTTTCTTGCACAAAGGAATCATATCGATCACAACTTGATACATTCCCCTCATAGGCTAATCACCTAGACTTAGTCCAGCTGCAGGTTGAGAAACTCCCCTAATAAATTGTGGAATTCAAGAAGGTAACTAGCCTTCCATTTAGAAATTGTACAATCCTAACTAGCAGCTTGCTGGGCTCTAGAATTGCACAATTCTGGCAATCAACACTTGAAGTGAAAATTGCGGAATTTTCCCCAGTAGGGTTGCTCAGAGTAGAATTTGTGCAAATCTGATTAGTGGTTAGCTTCTGTGCCCAATAATTGCGTAAATCTCTTAGCCATTCAGCTCATCTCGTAGCCAGAAATGTGCATTTCCTTCAAGCAGTCAAATAACCTTTTACATGTGCAATTGAGTTACCAGTTCCCACTTGGACCAAGCAAAACTGACTTGCATGCATGGGCTGCTTCTCCCAAGGTAGCATGCAAAGGAATCCCTTGTTTCAGGGATCTATTTTTGGCAGTCAGAGGTTACATGCAAGGATTATTTCATAAACCTCTTGTTATCACTTATATTTTCCTTGAAGTTGTCGGAAGAAGGAAAGGGGTCCGAGATAACCACAAACCAACTTTTAAGTACAGAATCTAGCCAATCTGTACTCAGAGAGGGATCTCTCTTTATGATTTAACTTTGTTTTATAAGATATTATGCTAGTTATGAAAGCTTGGGAGTTTTGATTGTGTTTGGTGGTGGAATTCAGGAGCAGATGGATAGAACAGAGTATTTCAGGCCATTGGGCTATGGAGTCAACTAAGGATGGCTTAACTAGATCAGGTTTTTCAACAAAGGAGGGATTCACAGGGAAAGATAGCTAAACAAGGGACAAATGGTAACTTGAAATGTTGAAATGGTCTTAAAAGGGAAGAAGGGCAGTTAAGAATCCTTCAACAAATTTTAAGAAGAGGGAACTTGGGTGATCAATAATAAAAAGGAATTAATAATTTCTTATTAAATGACCACAATGATAAACTAAGAAGCAGGGAGCAGTTAAGAATTCCCTGCCTATGATAGCTTAGAAGAAAAAATTTAGAATAAAAATGATTTTAAAGACAGATTGCAATAAAACACTTTCTGAAATATACTTTTTCGTTTCTTATTCAGATATGAAACACAAATGAAATTTTAAACCAAAAAATAATAACACATAAGATATAGAATACTTATTTGTCTAATGTTTGACACATGAATCCTGTAAAAAGTTCTTTTCTTTATTTCTTCATCCAGCCAGCCATACAAGAGTTGTTCAACAACACTTTATTCCAAAATAATAAGTCTATAGAAATGTTTAAGAATCCACACCAAGTACTTCGAATGAAGAAGTACTTATACAAAAAATTACAACAAAATATCTCAAAACTGAGTGAGATATAATCTAGGAAGACTAACTACATTTTACATAAAAGTAGAGATAGATGGTCACTAAAGTAAACTGATGGCTTTGCTGTCCCTATTTTTGTGAATGAGCTGGAGGCAGGCCCTGCGATTGAGCATCTTTTTGTCTTGCTCGTAATTCTGTGTTGGCTATTTGCTTTTCATCTTCTTACTGATACTCTTTGACCTGTTTTGATACTCTTTACCTACTTTATCCTTATTCACCTTTTTACCAAAATTGACCATGGTAAATATTTCAATTTCACTTTTTACCAAGGTAAATTATAAATTTTTTGTCATATCTGTCCACCAATCTTCCCTTGGTATCCTGGTCCTTTGAATCTTCCTGAAGATTTCATCAACCTCAGTGTATTTAACAAAATTGGACTGTACTGGAAACAAAATTTTTAATTCATGCTCAACATAAAAAAGGTTCTTTAGATTGACATAGAGAACTCTGCTTGTAGGGAGTGCCTTGGGTGCAGATGCACTAGCTAATGAACTGGCCTGATTATTTGCATACTGGCCCAATTTATCGACATAGTCTTCATGCCTCATCAATTTATCATTAATAACTAAAGGACTGGGAAGTTCTTTGCTCTGTAAAATGCCAAACTTTTCCATGAATTCATTAATGTCCTCCGGCATGTTCTAAAATTTTCTTTCTAAGTTCTGCGTCAGAGACCTTTTGGTCAATACCTTCTTGATTTCTAGGATAGTCGTAGTTCCATCCTCAATTTTCAGCTCTTCTAGCTGGTACTTATTTCTGTTGTTCAAAACGTTTATTAGCCTGATATCTTCCTCAGGCTTCCCTCCTAGCTCTTCGTTATTTTTCTGAATCTCTTTAAGAGCCACTTTCACCAGGTCAATATGTTCAAAAATAATTTATATGGATGACCAAACGTCATTTATTGACTGAGTGATTTTGGTCCAAGAATCTTCGTAATATCCGTTAAAGGCTTTTCAAATGTGAGGTCCTTCTCCAATGTTTTGACTTGTTGGGTTAAGCCTTTATGTTTCCTCACTTCTTCAGCAAATTAATCTTTGAAACATCATACTTCTGCTCTAAAGTGACAAATTTCTCCTTCACCTTCTGGAGTTCAGAAACTTGGAGTTTAATCTCCTCCATGGACTTGATTAACTCTTCAATGCTTTGACCTGAATTTTATGCTTGTACTATACCTGTGATAGCTTCTGTTGTGACTAAAGGGACATTTGGTGCCAGAGCTGTTGCAAGTGTTGAAGGCACTGCCATGGAGACCATTGGTATTACATTTTGAGGCTGAGAGGTTAACTCACTCTACCTTCTCTTTAGTGATTTTTCTAATTCCTGCTCAGTCTCCTTCAATTGTTCATTTAGCTTGAGGACTTAGTTCATAAGATCTTCTTCAGACTTATTTTGAATAACTTCAGCAGTTTGTGGATGCCTTGATGGAGGCAACTTTAACTTCTTACATAAGGCATCTATGTCTTCATCTTTTTTCTTTATCAAAGCCTTTGCAGCTTTTACATCTTTTGGGTTATAACCCAATCCAATAACCAACTCCTCTAGTGATTTGGTTCTGTTGTCCTTAGCTTGTGAGGAGACTTTTTTTAGCTGCAACTGAGCATTGGTATTATTCAATGAATTTTCCAGTCTGTGTGCCATCATGGCCTTGCTTGTCAAAGTTGAATACACCATTTCTCTTGTATACTTATGTAATTCAATCTGATTTAGAGGGTGAATGTCCTTGGCCATGACCTCAAAATCAGTTTTGAGATAGTCTACAATTGACTGAGGCTGTTGTACTTTGGGCTTAAAAAATCTCATTTTCATTTTTCCTTCCTTGATGTCATAGGCTGACATCAACCTATTTTGATTGGTAGGAGCCATCTTCAAATATTGATTGTAGACTTGGACCCTTAATGGTTCATTTCTAGCCTTTATTTCTTTGAATTTCTCTTTAGTGTCTAAGGACTTGTTAGCTAAAGGCCTGGAAGATGATACTTCAGCACTTTGATGTCTTTCCAACTCTTGTCTTTGTGAGCTAGAAGGTGTCCCACCTACTAGAAAAGTATGTTGATTGTCTGCACCTTCTTTCCTCTGACTCTGTATAGTTTCTTCAAAAAATTCTTCTTCTGAATGGGGGTTTAACCTACGCCTCTTAGCACTAAGTCGATGATGAGCCCCAGAAATGGGTAACTATATGGGCTCATTTTGCATATTGTTTCCATTTAATCCACCATTCTCCATAGTTTTGTGCATATTTTTGAATATATTTATGTTAATTGAGTGAATGGGGATAGTCACTTTACCACAAAGTCTAATGTGTGTTTATTGCAGACTTGTAGACATTTTTAGACCAAGACCAAACATTTGTGAGCAGATTGACAACCAAAAATCGAAGAAACCAGGCTGAGGATTTATAGGAAGGGTATCTCCTACATTGATGACCCCTTCCTTGAGTTCTCCACCAGCAGCTCGGAGTTCAAAGGCCACCACATTGATGATCATAAGGGATGTCAAGCAGGTCTAGTGAAGTTGTTGTTATCTGCAAGTTTAGGCAGCCAAGTTTCTAAATTTTAGGAGGAATATTGGGAGTCCTCACTTGTATAAATAAGAAGGCCTCAAGCCTCGGTATATTAGCTATTGAATAGTCTATTTTCACACTTTAGTGCAACCCTACATTCAACTCATTTTCGAGCTTTTTATATAGACAGTTTTGTGATGTGACTATTACTTTTTGATCAACAAAGATGAATCCAACCTTGAACCAACATTGATCTTTCTAAGGGTGCTGTAGCTCTTAGGGTTGGGCCCAACCCAAGTGCCCAATACCTCCTTCTTGTATTTATATGTGTTTTTCTTGCATTCATGAAATAGTTTATATTGTTTAGATTCGATCTTGCTTTGTTGCTTAGGTTGTTTTTGATGATTAGAGTAATAGTTCTAGTTTCAAGATTGATTATATAGTTTACTGCAATAATAGAAGAAGATTCACAAAAAGGCCACCAAGCAGGCCTTGATCTCCTTTCTCCCTTAGTGGGACCATGAATTGAGACCAAGGCACTCTTGCTGCCACCAAAACACTGTTTTTGCTTTCCAATGCGATTTCTAGTGAGAGATTTCAAGTTGAAGAAATTAATGTTAGTTATATTTACATGATTAGATCTATTTTTGT
The DNA here is from genome assembly GCA_000404065.3 of Pinus taeda. Lineage (NCBI taxonomy): Eukaryota > Viridiplantae > Streptophyta > Pinopsida > Pinales > Pinaceae > Pinus > Pinus taeda. The sequence goes on along the minus strand of APFE030757164.1, from coordinate 126,779 downwards.
TCAATTTACATGGCTTTCTTGCACCATTTCCTGTCCATAAAGTTATGTTCAGCATTTTTCTGGTTTTTAGGGCAGAATTAGGTTAAAATAGGTAAAACTCTGTTTTTTAATTCTCCTTGAATCAATTTTTAGAAGCAGGTGTGCATCTCACTCAAATACCATTCCATCTTATCATTGTTTCATCACCCAACCTGCTCCATTACATCTCTCAAGGTTTTTTCCACTCTTTCACCACACTTTCCCAAATAGCCCTAATTTCTACATTTTTGTGCAAAACTGTTTCCTTATCCTTTGAACCAACCCAACTATCTCCTTCATGTGTGATCTTTATTGACAGAGTCCTAGACCTTCTAACACCCTCATCCAACCTTCATTTCCTTTTTCCCACCATTTTTCCTCCTCCAAACCTTCAAAAATCACTTTTGGCCTCTTCCTGTAGAATTTCCTATAGATCCCTTGCAGACTTCATGTAGAAGTTCATGTGAGCGATTTTTCGAAGTCTGATCACGATGGAAATCTCCAGAAGGGTACTAGGGACTCCTTAGGTACTCTCCACACCTTCCTCATCATCTGAAACAACCAACTCCATTTCCCTTCGCCACCAGACCTCTGCACAGTCACAAATAGTTAAAACGCAAGCATAATAATTTTGCATAAAATTGCTCAAAAGTACAAAAAGATGGGTCTTCCACATTTTCCTTTAGAAGTAGCTTAAGTACATGCATTTTACCTTGATAGTAGTCCATGGCATCCATTTCAGTAGTTTCAACTCTTTTTCTGGCAAAAGTAGGGTTAGTGGATAAAACTAGGGTTTGCTAGCATTTGCATTTCCTTCTAGTCTTCATCTTCTTTATACAAGTAGAATAGCCTCCTTTGAGTTAGCTTTCTTCCATCATAGCTAAAATATTCTTCTGGGAACTCATAGAAATTGGCTTAAGATCCTAGCGAACTTGTGCCAACTGATCAAGTGACAGATTGCAATAAGAGCTAGTACTTGTGCATACAACACCATCGCTTCCAAGTTTGTTACGAACTACCGGGTTGATAAAAGTAAAGAAGGGAGCCGTAGGAGTTGCAGCATTATTGCTACAATATTGGAGCTCACCACTCTTTTTGTCGCCATTGCTGGGGACGCGATAGAGTATTTGTGATTACTGTTTTTTTTCTATTTTCTACTACAACATTCTGCTAAGTAGTTTATTTCAGCAAAAGTAGAGTACTTGTTTTTCAATTCTGCACTTCCAATTCCGCAATTTCAATTCAGCAAGCATAGATTAGTTATTTCCTGCTTTCATTTTAATCCTGCAATTTCATTTTAGCAAAATAGATTAGTCCTTTCCTGCTTTCATTTCAATTCTGCAATCTCATTTTAGCAAAATAGATTAGTCCTTTCCTGCTTTCATTTCAATTCTGCAATCTCATTTTAGCAAAATAGATTAGTCCTTCCCTACTTTCATTTCAATTCTGCATTTTCATTTTAGCAAGATAGACTTTAATTAGTTGCAATTTGTTGTTTAATCCATTCTAGTTTTGCAGGTACAAGCAGAAAAAGAAACAAAAAATTCTACCCAAAA
>APFE030757164.1:105228-125195 GCA_000404065.3 Pinus taeda | reverse complement strand
TTTTAGCAAAATAGATTAGTCCTTTCCTGCTTTCATTTCAATTCTGCAATCTCATTTTAGCAAAATAGATTAGTCCTTTCCTGCTTTCATTTCAATTCTGCAATCTCATTTTAGCAAAATAGATTAGTCCTTTCCTGCTTTCATTTCAATTCTGCAATCTCATTTTAGCAAAATAGATTAGTCCTTCCCTACTTTCATTTCAATTCTGCATTTTCATTTTAGCAAGATAGACTTTAATTAGTTGCAATTTGTTGTTTAATCCATTCTAGTTTTGCAGGTACAAGCAGAAAAAGAAACAAAAAATTCTACCCAAAAAAAAGAGAATTCCTTTCATGCCTCGTAGGAACAGAGACAATTCAGGAAAATTCCTACCCAACACCCCCACCACATCACTAGGTCACCCTTCTCTTTTCTTTGTTGGCAGTGATCTAGAAGAACCTATAGGTGAACCTCCAGAGATATACGAAGATCCTATAACAGAAGAAGAGCAAGAAAACATTCCTCTTGAGACCATGGCTAAAAACAGAAACGGTAGAGGAAATGGGGAGAGATTAGAAGGCACTTTTCCCATCTGAGAGACCAATGGGGACACAAAGCTGAAAAACATAAGTCCCTCAACCTTACCTCACTTCCATGGATTGACTACTGAAGACCCTAATACCTTCTTGTTTGAGTTTGATGTCCTTTTTCAAACCTATGATTATGCAGAAGATGAGCAAAGGTTGAAACTCTTTCCCTCTACCCTCAAGGATGTAGCACTACGTTGGTTCATGGGGTTACCTGGAAGCAGTATCACAACTTGGGCTCAGATGCAACAAGCCTTTAACAACAAATACTGGGATTATTGTAGGTCAAACGAAACAAAGGAAGAAATCTTTTGGATGACCATGGGAAGTGATGAATCTTTAGAAGACTATGAAGAGAGGTTTCAACTCAGTTATAAAAGGGTCAGGTGCACACTTGACCCCGAATCTATGAAGTTGGTTTTGGCTGGGGGATACATCTACCAACTACCTTATGATGACAAAAATACTGTGTTTAGAAACCATTCTAGGGCAACTAGAAAAAGAGGTAGGGGAAGTCAACTTTTAGCCAGTCCCCCCTTATCCAAAAACGAATTTGCAAATCAAATGGAAGATTTCAAAAGCGAGATGAGACAAACTATTGCCATGCAAATGGATACCTTGCGAATCCAAAAGAAGCAAGAGGAAGCTGAGAGGGTTTTGGCCATCTTTTGTCCCAGATGCACTAGAAAGCATCCTAGGAACGAATGTCCATTGCAGTCCGTAGAAGTGTGTTTTTTATGTGAAGAAGACCATCCTACCAATGAGTGTCCATCCTTACCTAGATTTAAAGCTATGTACCAAGGGGTTGAAGGAGCCACTGAACCACTCTACTTCATGAACCAAAGTAGGCCACATGGACCCAGACCTTACCAGCAGGGAATGCAAGGGACATCTTAGACTTATTACAACCCTAATCAAGCCACTCCCATGCCTTATTGGGGTCCCCCTACTCATCCTTCCTGGTCCACACCCCCTCCTTGGTCGTATCCATCTCAATACCACACTTAACTTGCTACTCATTCGTTTCATTCTCATGCTCAGAGGAAGAATAAAGAACGTTGAGCGGGATCAAATCATCATTCATTTCAGCTACACTAAGCACTCATCATTATGGTACAATTCAGAAGCCACAACCTCAGTGGAATGCACCTCGTCAAGGGTGGGGCCACAATACAACACTCCTCCCGCTCTTTTTCCTCCACCACCTGCTTAACCACAACCATTACCTTCTGCTCCTCGAAGACAACCCCAAATACCTACTCAACCAAACGTGAACCCCAATAATAGACAGGCCCGACAGGTATATATTGGAGAAACAACATGCCCTACCTATGTTGTGGAGATTCAGGAGATCAACCTGCGATCTGGAAAGGTCCTCCTAGACAACCAACCTACTCCTAAGGAGGATGAGGAAGAGAAACAAGAAAGCGAACCAAAAGCCTTTCCACCCTTTCCTGAGAGACTAACTAGAACCACACAACTGACCCCAGAAGAAAATGAACTTCTAGGAGAACAAAAATAGTTATGTGTAAAAATACCACTTCTCCATGCCATAAAAGACATACAGATCTACAAAATGTTGATCAAAGAGAAGTGTTTCAGGCACCTAGGCAGGTGCAAGAGAGATGCCCCAACTATCAATGTCATAGGAAAAATGTCTGACCTGATGTTGGGACAGGTAATCTGTCCAAAATATCTGGACCCTGGGAGTCCTATAGTCGATGTCCACATCAATGACACCATAATCCCCCAAACCTTGATTGATCTAGGGGCCACCATTAACGTAATTACCAAGGACACTATGCTCAAACTCAACCTTTAGGGTTCCCTAAGAAAGACCTCAACAGTACTGCAGTTGGTAGATCGCTCCATTGTGACCCCTGAGGGGATTGTGGAAGATGTCATGGTCTCCATTGATTCCTGGAAGTACCCTTCTGACTTCTTGGTTCTTCAGCCAAAGGCAAAGCTCACTGGGTATCCTCTCATCCTAAGAAGGCCTTGGTTATCCACCACAGATGCTTACATCAGTTGTTGAGCAGGGAGCATGGCCATCAAGAATGGGCAGATGTCCAAGTAGCTAGTCTTATATATCCTGCCCAACCTCTGCTGGAACATGATTTACCCCTCTGGTTAGAGGAGTAATATGAGGATGAAGTCTACTCCGCACCATTGTGTACAGAAGAAACTACCATTGGGGGTCCACAAATCGAGGATGATCTTATTAAGGATTTGATCTAAAATCCACCCTACAGTGAGTTGCCATTAGAAGAGTTGGTGGAAGAAACCCAAGCCAATGCTTCAGTTGATGTCTGTGTCGCTGATCTGACCTCTCTCTGAGTTAAGAATGTGGAATTTGGCCCAGAAATAACCTTGAGGATCAACTCAACCCTATCCACCTCTCAGGAGAAAGAGTTGTGTAGCTTATTGAGCAACCATTTGGATGCTTTTGCTTGGAGCTATAAGGAGATGAAGGGAGTCCACCCTCCAGTCTGTGCCCATCACATTTACATTAAAGAGGATTGTAAACCAGTCAGGTAGCCTCAAAGGAGGATGAATCCAGCCCTCAAGTACATTGTCAAAGAAGAACTGCAAAAGTTGCTAGATGCAGGATTCATCTACCCCATCTCTGACAGCGAATGGGTTTCTCCTTTGGTGCTAGTGCCCAAGAAAAACGGGAAGTGGAGAATCTGTGTAGATTATCGAGAGCTTAACAAGGCCACCAAGAAGGACCATTTCCCTTTGCGTTTCATAGATCAAGTGTTAGATGGCCTAGCAGGGAAGAAGTTATTTTCCTTCCTAGATGGGTTTAGCGGGTACAACCAGATCCAAATCAACCCAAAAGACCAAGATAAGACCACTTTCACTTGTCCATGGGGTACCTTTTCCTACCGGGTCCTTCCCTTTGGGTTGTACAATGCTCTTGCCTCTTTCAGAGAGCAGTACTAAGAATATTTGCTGAGCTAGTTCATGATTCAGTGGAAATCTATATGGATGACTTTACCCCTTATGGTTCTAGCTTCTAAGAAGCATTGACTAACCTGAGGAAAGTTTTAGCCAAGTGTATTGAAATGAACCTGTCCGTCAGTCCTGATAAATGTGAATTCCTAATGACTGAAGGGACCATGCTTGGTCATACAATTTCTCAGCAAGGATTACAGGTGGATCCCAACAAGATTGCTATCATCCAAAGGGTCCCACCTCCTCAAAAGGTAAGAGATGTTCAGAGTTTTCTAGGCTTAGCAGGATATTATAGAATATTCATTAAGGATTTTAGCAAGCTAGCCTCTCCATTGTTTGGACTTTTGGGAAAGGATGTTGAGTTCATACAGACTGACAACTGTTAAGAGGCTCTGGATGCTTTGGAAGGTAAGCTGGTAACTGCCCCAATCTTAAGAGGTACAAACTGGGCCCTACCTTTCCACATTCACACAGAAGCCTCGAACAAAGCTATAGGAGTAGCCCTAGGACAAGTTGAAGAGAAGCTACCATATGCCATATATTTTGTCAGTAAAAACCTGTCCAAGGTAGAATTAAACTACACTGTAACCGAAAGAGAGCTCCCAGCTGTAGTCCATTCCCTAAACAATTTCAGACACTACATCACTGGTTATCAAACATTTTTACACACTGATCATGCTGTAATTAGGTATTTGATGAATAAACTAGATGTAAACACTCGTATCATTAGATGGTTACTTTTGTGGTAGCAATCTGATTTGACTATTATTGATAAGCCAAGTAAGGAAAATGTTGTTGCTGATTTTATGTCTAGATTAGATCTACCTGCAGGTGAAGAAGGAATGGTGGATGATCAAATGCCAGATGAACACTTGTTTGCTATTTCAATACTCTCTCCATGGTTCGCTGATATATCAAATTACTTGGTTTCAGCATAGTTTCCACCACACCTATCCTCAAAAGAGAAGATCAAGATCACAAGGAAAAGTGCCCCATTCACTTGGATTGGGGGAAATTTTTTTAAACTTGGCCCGGATCAGAACTTGAGGCGATGTGTCAGGGAGGAGAAAGTTTTCGACATCCTCCTAACCTATCATGATGGGCCCTATGGGGGCCACTTTGTAGCAAAGAGAACTGCTTTGAAGATTTTGTAGGCAGGTTACTATTGGCCCACTCTTCATCAAGATGTCAGGAGATACATCAGCCAATGTGATTGATGTCAAAGGATGGGGAAATCGACTCCAAGGGATGAGATGCCCTTACAATCTCAAGTGACTTTCGAGCCATTTGAGAAGTGGGGCATGGACTTGTGGGTCCTATCAGCCCTCCTTCAAAACAGAAGTCTTACATCATTGTGTGCATGGAATACCTGACAAAGTGGGCAGAAACAAAGGCAATCAAAGCAACAACAGAAGAAAAAGTAGCTAAGTGTTTAAGGGAAAATATCTTCTACAAGTTTGGCTACCCAAGAGAGTTAGTTACAGATCAAGGGAGTCAGTTTACCTCCAATTTAGTTGAAGACCTGCTGACACACCATAAGATTAAGCATAGAACTTCCACCCCTTATCACCCACAAGCAAATGGACAGGTGGAAGACACTAACAGAGCTTTGGAAGAGATTTTTACTAAGGTAGTGAGCAGAAGCAGAAAATATTGGGTAGACCGATTGGTTGAGGCCACCTGGGCCTATAACACTACTTGGAAAACTACCACAGGATTCACACCCTATGAGCTGGTCTATGGGAAGAAGGCTTTGTTTTCCATAGAATTTGAATATAAAACATTAAGGCTGGCAGCTCAGCTGGGCCTAGACCTCAACCATGCACAAAAAGAAAGATTGCTTTAGCTAAATGGATTAGATGAATAGAGAATTCATGCCCTTCTCCACTTAGAGGTAGTCCAGCTTCAAAGAAAAATATGGCATGACCGACACCTCAAAGAGAAACAATTTTAGCCAGGAGATTGGGCGCTACTGTATGATTCAAGGTACAAAGATTTCAAGGGCAAGCTGAGAACCAGATGGCTGGGACCATATATAGTAGAAAAATGCAAGGACAATGGTTTAGTCATTATCCAGACCATTGATGAAGAAGCCATCCCCATGCTCGTTAATGGGCATCGATTGAAGATCTACAAGAAGCCCCTTTCGAAGAAAGATTTCATTGAAACTCTGGGTAAATTAGTGTTGGTAGTGGATCAGGTCCCTGTCTCCACTCCACCCACACCCTAAGAAAAAATAACAAAAAAAAAGAGGAAAAAAGAAAAAAAACAGAAAAAACAGAGAAAAAGGAAAATGGAAAAGAAGATCCCTGGGTGAAAACCTCTTGGAGGCACCCAGGGCAGGCAGTGAGGGTGAACACTTCCTAGAGGCACCCCAGTTATCTCAAAGAAAAAACCTAACTTCTTTTAAATAAATTGCAAGTTGTAGGAAGGTCATTGCAGGAGGGTTGCACAAGAGGAAAAAGACATGACAAACTACATGAACCCTTCATAGTCCATCACCCCATCACTGCTATCCTTTCCCAAGTTTTGATCTCATTTGTTCTAAAATTCTGCATCCTACAGGAAACCCTGTGTTTTCTACAGGAGGATCCTGTAGAAATTACAGGAAGGCAAAAATCCATTTTAAAATAGAACATGAGGGTTGGAAATTCGTCTAGCAGCCCTGTGAACCTCTTTACGACCATCCATTTTCCCATTTCGCCATTCCATCCCTGTACACCTACATATCCACTCGTTTTTGTCCCTGCACAGCCACATATAGATATTCTTTTTATGTCATCCCGCAAACACACAGCAAAAAGAAAAAATTACAAATAAATGCAGCAACAGTTTTACTCATCCCTACCTGATACCCTCCAGCTGTGATTTCTTCTCAGTTGAGACCTTCTTCAACAGTTTTACCCCTATTCACATATTAGTTTGAATTTCAAGAGGATAAGTAGCTACAAGAAATCCTACAGGATTCCTGCAGCAGCTGATCCCTTTGAAAAATGTACTCCAGAGACAGGGTCAGCGTAGCAGGACGTATGAAGAGCAATGTTTGAATGGAAGATTGTCGAAAAAACCCAAGGCCGAGCATGCAACAGCAACAACAATGAGGAAATGAAGTGCCAAAATCTGAAGTATGCATAACACAACAGTGACTGAGTAGGTAAGTGCCTAAACCTATTCCTCGATTGCATGAATAATATTTCAAAACTCCATGAACTATGGGAATGGTCAATTACATGGAATTGGTGGCTAGCTAACTGGCCACCTTCGTTCAGTTCACACCCCTTCGCGAAATTTAGTTGAGCCACGTCCAAAATCAAACTGTTGATTAGATATGCAGTCAGCATGTGCGGTATGTCAACTCAGGAAGAAGGCATTTGAAACTGGTAGTGGTGGCGGCGGATAACGGGAGTAAGGGAGGTGATGGCAGTCATGTAGCATGAGGAACAATAATCACACTGGTGTCAGAACAATGGTCTAGATGCGGATAATGTACCCACCTGGCCACCTCATCTCCTCACCATAGATTATGCCAATAGTTAAATACAATGCACTCCAAGCCTCCACCACCCTTTTGGTTCACTTGCATGTTACAAAGCTCTCGACTGCAGTGTTTGTTTACCACCTTCAGAGTAGAAAACCAGTCGTGCTCCGCCAGTTTTCTGTCAGATTTTTTGAAACCCTCTTACCTATCGGGCTCTACGGGAGCCCTGCTACATTCTATAGGAGCCAGAGAATTTCTACAGTAAAAATTCTACAAGAAAGGTAGAGAACAACTAGCAGAAGGAAAACCAGAGATTTTTATCAAAATTCGAGCTTAAAATGGGGTAGGCTCAGGAAACCTCCCTGCATATGACTTATTTATATAAGGTGGTGGGTTAAAAAAACAACATTGGATTGAAAGAAAGAATGTTGAAAGTCTACCTGCATATTTTCCCTGAGTTCTACGTAGTTCTCTGTTTTCTTCTCTATAGTCAAAATCTATCTTCTTCTTTCTCATATTTTACTGTAAAGAAAACACTTGCAATTGTAGAAACCAGGCTGTGTGAAAAAAATTGAATTTGCATATCTGTCTATTCTATGAGAAAAACCATCTGTTATTTATCCTCTGTTCTGTCAAAAAATATATTTTCTTTCCAAAAGCAGAAGATCAAATTTAGGATAAGAGTAGTTTGAAACAAAGGAGATATTGCAATTTGATGTTGTGAGAAGGAGCACACGGAAATTCCTCCTACATTAGGAAAAAACAAAACTCAGTTGTCCCTCTGTCTCTGATTTTTGAAATTGATGTTTTTCTCCTCCTAAGCACTTCAGAAACCACTCAACACCATGCTAGGAGGGTTTATGAGGAAGGAGCCTTTGAACTCCAACCAATTACATGAGCACCCTGAGGTGGTGGTCCTCTTCACTAGGGAAAATTGGATGATTTTCTTTGAAAGGATACATGGATATGATGATAAGGTAACTGAAGAATTTTTGATGGCCTTAAGACCCCATTCAAGAACACATGCCACAGTGAATTTTAGTGGTCTGTCCCTAGAACTCAACCCTGATTTTATCAATTGAATCATAGGCCTTCCACCTGGGCTCCCTTGGAGCAAGGAGAAAAAAGCATTCGGATAGGTGGCCAAGAAGACATTTTTTCAACCCGGGGAGGATCCTATAGAGGATAAAATTGGGGTAAGAAGGACAAGCTTGCCTCCTCCATGGAATGAAGTTAGCTACCAAATAATGAAATATATCACTTGTGAGGGAAGGTTCAGCATAATTTGTGGTTATCACTTCAGGTTACTACATGAATTGAGGTATGGGATGGACCTGCCTCCAGTTAGAAAACCGAGTCTCCCATATTTCCTCCTCCAGTCTTTAATAGAATGTAGTACCAAACTAAATGCAGCAGTCCCAGACCAGCTGGCCCACCATGGGCTCATCAAACTGTTGGTAGAAGATGTCTTACATGGATATACCATTCCCATAGCTTGGGAAATTTTCAGAAATATGTCTAGAGATGATGACATCAAAACTTTGACTGAGGATATCAACCCATCTGGTAGTGAGGAGGAGGGAGAGAAAGAGGAAATTGAGGAAGAAGTGCATGAGGAGACGCCACATATTCAAATAGAGGAAGAGTAGGAAACAAAGGAGGAACAGGAAGTAGAAGAGAAACTTGAAAAACCCAATGTAATACCTAAAGAAGAAAAGAAGAACACCCCAAAGACAAAGAAGAGGAAAAGAACAAAAAGTGAGAAGAAAAATCCTAAGAAAGGCCAAAAGAGGACTACCACAAGCAAGGCAGGAACCCAGCAAGAAAAAGAACAAACATTGCCAGATATAGCATAAACATTAGGCATGGAAAAGACAACAGAAGATGAAGGGGAACAATAGTAGGAAGAAACATCCCCTGAGACATTGGCAAAAGAAGCAGCAGCTGTGTTGGCTGCATTAAGCACTCCAACAAAACAAAAAGGAAAAAGAAAAAGAGGAACATCCATGTATTTTAAAGCCAAAAGGAGCACCAGGATAAAGGTGGGCATGCCCCAGCCTCCACCAAAGGAACCTATAATAATTAAGGATGCAACTACTGAGAAAAAGGAGGAATCCCCCTCCAAAATCTCTATTACCTATGAGAGAGGGAGTCCCAAAACTTCCACTTGGAAGGAAAGAATCAGACTAATGGACTCCAAAATAGTTCTACAGGAAGCTAAAACCTCTCTACAGGAAATGTTGTCCAAGTTAAAGAAGACTGAAAAATTAGAAGAGGAGGCAACAACACAGTTGCAGGAAGAAGGCAAGGCCAAGGAGATACCTAAACCTACCTCTTAGCCTAATTCAGGCTCATATTACAATTTGTTAGAAGGTGGGAAGATCATCCCACAAAAATTCACTGTACCACTTTTCTTTGCATTGGAATAGGAAAGGAAAGGGTTAGAACCCACACTTGGATGAAAATTGCTAAATCTAAGGGAGTTGCAAACATAGGCCACTTGGAAGAACAGTTGAAACAATTAAGAAGAGAGTTGGCAATGGTGAGACACACTGAGAGCAGTAAAAGAGCCCAGTTACAGGAGAAAAATGCACTGTTGAAAAAGTAGTTACGGCAATAGGAAACTACAAGGGCAAACATAACACAAATTTCTGAAGAGCAGCAACGACATGAAGTTCCCCTAGTAGACAAGGAAGTAGCAGAAACACAGCAGTAAGAGGGAGAGCCACAGCCTGATATGAAAATGATGATAAAGCAGTAGCAAGAGAGGGAGTCTTAGGCAGCAGCTGAAATGCTGATGCTGAAACAACAATTGCAAGAAAGAGAAGCCTAGATGGCCTGCATGGCCAACTGGGCAATGGAAGCTTGGAAATGTATAGAACCAGCCAGATCTTATGCACTATATCTTAAAGACCAATGGCTCCAATTCCAAATCAAAACATTGGCCCAAAGGGGCACAATCCCTTTCCAAAATTATGGTCAGCTTATGCATCTGTGTGCTGCTAGTTCGACTAAGGATAAGGCAAAATTAGCAGAGTTTTACTTACATAATATGGCACTCCCTGATATGAACTTTTGGGACCCCAATGCTGCATTGGGAGATGTAAAACTCATGGCTATGGCTTCCTGGATGAGCCATGAGGAAAAAAGAGTAGCGGAAGTTCAATAGATCATGGCCAAAGAACTGAATGAGCCCCTGCTAATTAGGGCAAAACCGGAAGACCCCTCAGCTTTCATATATACTCATCAACACCTTGCCAACAACCCTCAAGTTCTCCGGGATTACGTCGAAAGGCAAGCGCAAGCTATCGCCCATTTTGAAGAAATAGAAAGATTATTTGGTGATGATTTCCTTCATGCTTGTATGAGGAGATGGAATACATTATCGTACAACTTAAAGATCAAGGAGTATCACTCCCCAACCAAAATGAGGGAGGCTTTGGTGAGAGTGCCTCTGTACAAGCAATCAATGCAGAACTTGAAAGCCAACTGGATTGGCCTTAAGTTTAGTCCTCCACTACTCTTAGGACTATTGGAAGGGGTTAAGGAAGAAGAAGAAAACAAGCAATGGGAGGAAGTAGACAGAAAGGTAGGTTTTCATGATAGGGAAGAGGACATCACCTTAGAAACATGGGATGTCAGGGAAGCTGTTAAAGCCATCAAGGATGAAGAATTGGATTAGTTGCTCAGAGGATGAGCAACCCATTCAGTAAGGGGGTGATGATGAGCCCCAGAAATGGGTAACTATATTGGCTCATTTTGCCTATTATTTCCATTTAATCCACCATTCTCCATAGTTTTGTGCATCTTTTTTAATATATTTATGTTAATTGAGTGAATGGGGATAATCACTTTACCACAAAGTCTAATGCGTGTTTATTATAGATTTTTGGACATTTTTGGACCAAGACCAGGCATTTATGAGCAGATTGATAGCCAAAACTTGAAGAAACTAGGCTAAGGACTTATAGGAAGGGTGTCTCCTGCATTGATGATCCCTTCCACGAGTTCTCCACCAGCAGATCGGAGTTTAAAGGCCACCACATTGATGATCATAAGGGCAGCCGAGCAAGTCTAGTGAAGTTGTTGTTATCTGCAATTTTAGGCAGCCGAGTTCCTAAAGTTTAGGAGGACTGTTGGGAGTCCTCACTTGCATAAATAAGAAGGCCTCATGCCTCCATAGATTAGCTATTGAATAGTCTATTTTCGCACTTTAGTGTAGCCCTGCATTCAGTTCATTTTCGAGCTCTTTCTGTAGACAATTTTGTGATGTGACTATTATTTTTTGATCAATGAAGATGAATCCAGCCTTGAACCAACACTGATCTTTCTAAGAGGGTTGTAGCTCTTGGGTTTGGGCCCAACACAAGTGCCCAGTACCTCCTTCTTGTATTTATATGTGTTTTTCTTGCATTCATGAAATAATTTCTGTTTTTTAGATTCGATCTTGCTTTGTTACGTAGGTTGCTTTTGATGATTAGAGTAGTTGTTCTAGTTTCAAGATTGATTAGACAGTTTGCTGCAATAATAGAAAAAGATTCACAAAAAGGCCACCAAGGAGGCCTTGATCTCCTTTCTCCCTTTGTGGGACCATGAATTGAGACCAAGGCACTCTTGCTGCCACCAAAACACTGTTTTTGCTTTCCAATGCAATTGGTAGTGAGAGATTTTGAATTGGAGAAATTAATGTTAGTTGTATTTGCATTATTAGATCTATTCTTGTTCAATTTCCATGGCTTTCTTGCATCATTTCCTGTCCATAAAGTTTTGTTCAACACTTTTCTGGTTTTTAGGGCAAAATTAGGTTAAAATAGGTAAAACTCTGTTTTTTAATTCCCCTTGAGATAGTTTTTAGAAGCAGGTGTGTAGCTCACTCAAATACCATTCCAGCTTATCATCCTTTCATCACTCAACCTGCTCTAGTTCATCTCTCAAAGTTTTCTCCACTCTTTCGCCACACTTTCCCTAACAAGCCTAATTTCTACATTTTTGTGCAAAATTGCTTCCTTATCCTTTGAACCAACCCAACCATTTCCTTCATGTGTGATATTCATTGACAAAGTCCTAGACCTTATAACACCCTCATCTAACCTTCATTTCCTTTTTCCCACCATTTTTCCTCCTCCAAACCTTCAAAAATCACTTTCGGCCTCTTCCTATAGAACTTGCTGTAGAATTTCCTGTAGATCCCCTGCAGACTTCCTATAGAAGTTCATGCGAGTGATTTTTCGAAGTCTGATCGCAATGGAAATCTCCAAAAGGGTGTTAAGGACTCCTTAGGTCCTCCCCACACCTTCCTCACCATCTGCAACAACCAACTGCATCTCCCTTCACCACCAGACCTTTGCACAGTCACAATTAGTTAAAACACAAGGATAATAATTCTGTATAAAATTTCTCAAAATTACAAAAAGATGGGTCTTCTACATTTTCATTTAAAAGTAGCTTAAGTAAATGCATTTTACCTTGACAGTAGTCCATGGCATCCATTTCAGTAGTTTCAACTCTTTTTTGGCAAAAGTAGGGTTAGTGGGTAAAACTAGGGTTTGCTAGGGTTTGCATTTCCTTTTAGTCTTCATCTTCTTTCTGCAAGTAGAATAGCCTCCTTTGAGTTAGCTTTCTTCCATCATAGCTAAAAGCTTTTTCTGAGAACTCATAGAAGTTAGCTTAAGCTCCTAGCGAACTTGTGCTAGCTGATCAATTGATAGGCTGCAGTAAGAGCTAGTACTTGTGCATATAGCACTGTCGCTTCCATGTTTGTTATGACCTACCGGGTTGATAAAAGTAAAGAAAGGAGCCCTAGGAGTTGCAGCATTATTGCTGCAATACTAGAGCTCACCAGTTGATCTGATGGACCACTAGCAGGGGTAGCTACTTCACTGTTTCTCTTTAAGCTCTTTTCCTCATTCCGACTGCTTTGACATTCTTGACTGCCCTGATACTGGAGTGCTGGTTTCTTGTTCTCTTCCCTGTGATGACCCTGCAAATGGTGCACTAGTCTCCTGTGAGTGCCTTCTGTGCAAATTGTTCCAGACATTATCTATCAGTGTCATGCCAACTATGATCCCAACCTTAGAGCTGTAATGTCTCCAAATCAAACAGTCCTCTTCATAATAACTGCTGACTCAATCAATTAAATCCTCTCACTGATTTGATGTTTTTTTGTTTAGTGGGAGGTGGTAAGTGATTTTTATCGCACCGCTCATGGTGGAGAGGCAATATTTGGACTCGACTGAGTGATTCCATACAATGAGCAACGCGTGGCAAGGGCACTGTTCAGAAAACTGCTTTGCGATCTCACGCTAATGTTAGGTCGTAGAGGCCTATGTAATATGCACAACAGCCGTTGGATATGGGGGGCTTGTTCAGACAGCTATCAGGGAGGTGAGGTGACAGGAGTTTAATGAGGGCGGGCCCAATGCAACTAAAGATTTTTTAATTATATCGAGAGCAACGGGATTGGTCGGGAAAGTTATTAATTAATTGTGGGGGTTAATTAATCCTTGTATTTAATATGGAAGGTTCAGGGTTCTTAATTAGTTACAGATTAACTAATTAATCCCAAATAAACATGTATTATGTTTATATTTTAACCAAGGGGCGGGATATATAAGTATTTTGGGGTTTTCAGGTAATTAAAATAATACGGGAACAGGTAAATTTTTATGGGGAATTACTTAATAATATAAACTAGTAGTTAATATGACATTGAATGGAAAAAGTGCTAAGTCCAAAACATTTTCATGTGTATATTTAAAACTTAGGCTAGGTGAAAAGTGAGGGTTTTCATGGAAAATATTTTAATTTCCCTAAGTAAAATAGAATTTTATTTAGGAAAAAACTTTATAAATGGAATGAATAACTTATGAAAGGGTGTGATGATTGATGAATGGGCTTAAGTACTTAGGCATTTTAAATTATTGGGTCGAGGGTCCAATCCCTCCAAAAGTTAGAGAAATGCTCTGAGCCCCTGTAATTTGATAGATACCTTGGCACTTAGAGGAAATTAGTGAAAATTTAGGGGCAATGAGTAGGGGAGTTAATTATTTTGACTTTGCTTGCTTGATGTGCCTTCCATGTGATACATGCCATTTGCCTTATGATGAAAGTAAAATGATTTGCACATTTTAGACATATCACTCTACATATGTTATTCTGCAACCATCATCTACCTACCCCACCTACTTAACCTAACATTTTTACTTATTTATTAGGGTGCACTTACACTGACAAACCCTTATCAAACTTTCTTTTCTTTTACATGGTAATGCTTATCTAAGTCTACACTTATTACATCCAAGGGCTTAGATTAAACTGTTGAGCTCCTTTTTTCACTCTACATATCTACTTATCTGCCAAGATTACACTGTTTGGCTAGATCTTTATTCTTTGTACCTAAAACATGAAATTGAAAACATGGAATAACCAATATTAAGCTATTTGGTTACCATGGACTGTGGCATAGGTAACAAGTTGCACACAATTTTTATTAAGCATAAAGTAAATAGTAGTGGCATTTGGGCTTGCACACTTTCATGGTATTTTATTTTTGTTGGGATTCATTTTCTTTCCTTTTTTGACCTTTTCTTTATTCTTTTTAACCTTTTATTCTTTTCCTAGGGTATACTCTCTTTACATTTTTTAAATTTTTTGAGTTTTTACAAGTATGGAAAACCTTTGCAACAAGAAAAGGTATGAACATATTACAAAATCCATCAAGTCAATCATGATATATGACACCTATTGGTATAGGGGCATAACACCTCCCACTAAGTGTCACTTTCCCTAGATTTATTGCATCTGTGTCACAACCTTGATGTTATCAAAACTCATCAACCGGATGTCACAAATCTCATTCCTTACATCAAACTTGTAGCTCTGACATCCCACATCACATGTAGGAGTTGTTGGCACAGTCAACTCAGTTGTTTTGGGGTAAGCCCACTTTCCATGACTTGTGTTGCATTTCTAATGCTTTTTATGTTTTTTCTTGTGTGAGTACTATTTGCTTGATTTCTTTGAACAATTGTTGTCGTTTACATGCATACTATCTTGTCCTAGTACTGTTTCATTTTTTATCAACATCTCACTATTGTTGCATGCAAGAAACTATTTTCATGAATGGTTGTCAATTCGATGACTCCCCTCACCCACATGCATGTTGTTGCACTTTCTGAACCTATCATCACCATTTGCATGAATGATCATTCACTTATTATTACACTCAATATCACCATGCGTCCGCACTCACATTCGTGTTTAGTTGCCTGTCAGTGAGTCTGGAAAACCTTGGCCTAGACTCTGTCTTCAATGAGATAGCAGTGTGCAATCTGGGGAAGGAAGGCTCTGTCTTCCTCTTCGGAAATGCGCATTTCTACCTAGGCACTGTCCTCTAGGACTATTTTGTGCATTTCTAAGGGATAGTGACTGCTGGCCCAAAAGAATGTGTAATGTAGTCATTGAGCCTGCAACAATTTCCAATTCAGGTTGTGCATTGCACAATTCTAGTAGTCAGCAACTAGAATGGACTATGCATTATGCAGTTCTAGTAGTCAGTCAGTCTCCTAGCAGCCCAGACTGTGCCTTCTGTAGTCTTGGCAGTCAGTCTCCCAACATCTAGAACAAAATTGTGCGACCTTCATGATCAGTCACATAGGTACATTGCAAGTCAGTGATCAAGTTCATTTTGGTTTCTGGCTGACAGATTGCTTGCCATGAGTGTTGCCATGTTTCTAGGTATTGTATGTGTTCATCTACCTCTCAGTAGTATAGGTACAATGGTTTCCAAGAGAGCAGATTCAAAGACATTGTTCACACAGACCTGGGGATGCAGTTGATCAAATGTGTATGAGTGTTCTTACTCACAAAGATATAAATTTTTTCATAGACAAGGACATCAAGATATGATAGCAGAAGCATCACAGTGAGTAATATCATGAACAACAGCTGAAGGAAGCATAACAAATGCAACGAATGCACCGAATATAATAAATACATTGAATGCAATGAATGCAATGAATGCAATAAATGCAACAAATGCAACCAATGCAAGAGGAAGGTTGTTGAAAACACAGAGGCGGAACAAATTTGTAAGCTCAAGTATATCCACTAATGATGAAAGAAACTTTGGAGACTCAAGCTATGAGGTCATGACGTGACATGAAGATCACACGAAGATAGAGACTGGAACAAATAAGGAGTTGCATGTGTTGAAGTAAGAACTCAAGGAAGAACATGAAGCTACACAGACAGATGAATGAGTTATAGTAGGAACAAGAACAATAGTGGACACAACATGCACTCACTGATGAAACTGTGCCCCTACAAGTTATAGATCTATCCCAACAGCTGGCATGTAGTAGACATGGTGAGCAGTGATGTTGATCACATGCAAGGGATTCAACAACATGCATGTCATTGTGCATATGCATGCGATCCAAGCCATTCATCACACTTACCAAGGCGAAGACATGAAGAAAGCCCAACTCAAGCTGAACATGTACTTCGGCAAGTTGATGCGCATGACCACCAGCAAACACTTGAAGATCAACATAGACACTATGCATTAGTGTGTTTCTAGTTCTGCCACACCTAATAATACCATGTACATGTTAGCAGATGAGTTCGATGAAGGAGCTGAACCAATGCACCCTTTGCAACGGAGGTAAGATTTTGCTTCAGCAAGATGTCACCATGGGGTGCATGCACACCATCACAGACGACAAAGTTTAGCATCAGTTCACCATGTTCGCCATCACAAGCATGTTAAAGAGTTGGTCTCATCACAACAGACCAAGTGTCAATGATGTTGTTGGATAGTAGATCCCCTGCGTAATGGTTTTGGGGCTTAAATCCCACAATTTCGGGTATTGGTATTATAAAGTCTCCGTGAAGTGCGCGGAGCATGAGTTGCAATAAAGTAAAAGGGTATTCTGCCCTAAAATATTGTAAATTAACCTAGAATGTGTCTGCCTACTCAAGGTGCACAGACCATAGGAATGTATAAATAGAGCAAGGCTCTGGTTGTAGAAGGCAGAAAAGTTTAGATTGGATCTGAAGTGTATGGGTTTTTGGAAGGTAATATTGGATTGAAGTCTGTTAGTCCGAGTCATGGGTCATAGTAGTAGAAGAGGCTTTGCAACTGTGTGCGTAGACCCCTGCATCTGAGTGTGTAGGGTAGGAAGCGGATTGTAACTGGAAAAAACATTAATAAATATAAGTTGGTTTTGGAATATCGCATATCTATTCCTATATTCTGGTTTATGCATCTGTTATGATTTATGATTATGCACGCATCTGTCATGTTAATTGATAACTGAGTACTAAACCTATTTAACTTAATTCAAGATCTATAATAATACTAAGCACAGAAAGTGGTAAAGAGAAATTGCACTTGTCCTTCAAGCCACACGAAGGTAGTTTCTTTGAACAGACGACTGAGCGGTAGTAGTGCAGCATGAGGGATCGATCTGCGAACCTTCCAGATCTTATCAAGACATCCCTAGGGTGGGGAAACCTCATTCCAGCACCCTCCCCTACTAACTCGAGTGAGACCTCAATCTGCGCCCCACGGACTATTGCCGAAAGGGCCGGTAGTTTGGGATTTGTTTGGCTAAACATTTTGGAACCTGGGTCAGGCCCCATTAAGCCAACAAATTTTTCCATTGTTGGGACTAGGATCTACCTAAGGGATGTCTGATGTCAAAACGTTGGAACCCTACAAAGAATGAAATTGAATATTAGTTGGATCAGAAGCTTCACAATTTCATGGTAGAGGAAAATAAAACCTTGTAGATATCTGAAAAGAAGTGGCTAGATCACTACGTATATACATAAATCCATGAGATCTTCTTTGCATCTTTCTCTTCAGAGCTGTATGAGTGGATCGCGAGGCTAGCAGACAGCCAGGGAAGGTCCAAGCTTGATCAACCCATAATGTGGACTCCAGAGCTGGTGCACAAGCTAGAAGCATCTGAAGATAAGATCGCGTGGGCTGTAAACCATTTGCTAGATCGGATCATAGGAGGGTTTATCACTGAATTTGTGATAGACACAAATATCAGCTATAGTGAAGCAGAGAGACGTTTTCTCAAGGGACAGCGACGTAAATACATCGTCTTTGAATACCTGGATTAAGATTTTGTTATGTGAAAAACGGGTGATGCGAATACATTAATGAGTGGAACGACGTGGATTGGAAAGGCCTACATATGGATTGAAGGGTTAGGAAACAATCCTTTAGTTTCACCTCCACGAGCAAGTTGCGAAGAGTGCGCTTGGGTCTCTCCGAGGAGTGTGGCCAATTTGATCAGGTAGTGCATTCTGTAGATATCATCCCTGCTAATGCCACCACTCCCATCACCTTCTTCACCTCTGACATTGCCCACACTGCCTCCACCAAACCAACAGTTTAGCATGGCGAGCATGATCAAGTTTCCTGTATTCAGAGGAGTAAGAAACGAAGACCTAGATTAGTTTTGGTTCATAGTAAGAGTAGTATAGGAAGTGCAAGGGGTTACATATGATAACATCAAGAAGGCCACATTGGTAAGTGTGCTTCAGGATTGTGTGCTGACATGGTAGATCAAGCACTCAAATGATCACCCGAATGTTAGAATAGTGGAGATCCAGATTACATTGAATAGAGAATTTAGCCAGTAGAAATTGGAAACACTATCGATCATCAGATTCAAGGAGATCACAATGCTTCTAGGCGAAACCCCGTGGGATCTGGATTAGAGGATGAAAAGTACGATCCATGAGGCTAATATGAAACTGACAGATGTGTAGCACTGTGCATGGTTTGTGTCTTCTTTGACACCACACTTGAGGACAACACTGTCACAACAAAATCTCTCAACACTAGCGAAGGCATTGGAAATGGCAATGAGGTTGCACGAAACACTAATACAGGACCCAGGGTTGGGAGTCCAACAAATCCATGCACAAATACAAACCTTATGCTTAGATATGCAAAGTTTGAAGCAAGATAGGGTGCCCCCCCAGAGGCACATGAAGAATTGTGGTGTATAAAATGTAAAGGCCAGGGTCACAACAAGGATCACTGTCCTATATTCATAAACTATTTGGCAGGAGGGGGACTAATGCCATTGAGACCAGAAGCACAAGCAGGGCCGAGTGCGGTGCCCACACTCAGGTGCGTGATTTTTCAGGTAGGAGGAAAGCACACGACGGACAATTTTCACCTGTTGTAGAAGTATAGCTAGACTCCACAACAAATGTGTTGTAATTTATGTAGATCAGTGGATCACAATGATGGATAGGACCCTAGCTTATCGAATGCAGACATAAACATGAGGCCTCGATGCAGTTGCAGTAATCATGTGGGGGGGATTTCAAGGATGAGGAGGAATGGGACCCGGACGAGGGCACGAACAGTTAATCTGCTACAATTGCGGAGGACCCGAGCACCACGCGCACCACTGTACGAATCCGACTAGAATATGTTTTCTGTAGTACTATCGGTTTGATCATGAAGTAGTAGATTATCTGATGTTGATCGCACAGATGCATGAGGAAGGGGTACTACAACCTACTCCAACTCAAAATATCCAAAAGATGAGGTCTAAACCACGCGAAGAGGACCCCAACGTGAATATGGTGCTTAGAAGTGGCGTGACTACAGGGGAAGATAAGGGAAAGAAACTTGAGGATATGTTAGGTCCCTATAATACTAATGATTACCCCATTACTATTGTATTTGTATCCCTTATTAATATTGTTGTGCTCCTATTGTCCCTTTATTGTTATTATTGTGCCCCATAGAATCCCGCTATTGTTATTTTTGTGGCTTTATGTTATTATTGTTAGGTCGGCTGGGTTATATTGTGACTCCTTAGACTCCTATATATAGAAAGGAGGTTTTGTCATTTGAATCATCTAAGAATTGTTCATTTATGTAATGTAAAGGAGGTTTCCCCCTCGAAGAGGCTAATTCTAAGGCG
>APFE030757164.1:78963-89651 GCA_000404065.3 Pinus taeda | reverse complement strand
TCCATGCACTGAGTTAACTGATGTATTCCTCAGTTGATTCATGAGTTAATAATTAGTGAATTAATTAATAACTAATTCACACCACTCATCACTTAGTCTATTGATCAGTTAGACTAAAAACAACTAGTTCAACTAAGTCAAACTGAACACAACTCCATCAACTCCTGATCCAACTCCACAGAACTCAATCACCGAAGTCCTAACTGAAGTCCTCCATGCAATAGCTCAAGTAACCCATAAGAACCACGTATTTCCTTCTAGCAGCTGCATGTGCCACATCCGTAGCTCGAACTGAAGTGCTCCAAGAGGATAAGATAATGTTTATAGTCCAAATATTATTAAGAGCTAATAATATTCAACTGTTCTATTTTTAGCCTGGAAGTCTAAAAATAGACTCCACCCATATGTTTAAAAATAGAAGTGCATCTATTTTTACCAGCATGACCAATCATCCATAAATAACATCCTGCAACTCATAGACCATGATCCATATGTCTAAAAATAGACATAGTCTAAAAATAGACTTTGCGCCAAAAATAGCCTGTGGGACCACTTAGTGAAGGCAACTTCTTTTCACTAAGCTCCATCATCTTGTTGCATTTTCAACAGTGGAAGAGGCCTGTAGTAGCATTCCAGAGTTGGCTGTGCCAGCAGGACTCCCCACCGCATAAAAAATTCATCAACTAGCAGCTAGAGTCTGTAGGACCTAGGAGAAGGCTGCGAAGGTCCAGTTGGAGCTGAACCTACAGATCGCGGAGCTGAGAATGAAGGTACTATTCTCTATGCCCCCAAAATTCTGAGAGCAGCACCACCAAACCATTCAATCGGGGTTGAAAGAAATAGAGAATTCTATACAGGACTGCACAGGATTATTGGATCAGTCACTCATCACCCTCACTTCATTACAGGATAATCCAATGCTACAATAGCTCGAAGCAAAAGCGTGGGAATTATAGTAGGCCTATGACAGTGTTCGAGGGACTGTGTAGATTTTCATCCTTACCTAGCAACTGGAAAAGATGAGGGAGGCTCAGGCTCTAAAAGAACAGGTGGACGCCACATGCTAGAAAGAAGCAGGGCTTAAAGCATGCATCTAGCCTTGCCTAGAAGAAGTGTTCATGGTCACCACCACGATCGAGGAGAAGCTGGCCCAGATGCAGGACGCATATGTGAAAAGGAAAGAGGGGGCCTCTGACAACGATGCATCAGAGGGTCACACACAGTTGATACTGCAGACATCGAAGGAATGTGTGGCAGATGTTCACGAGGCGTAGAGATTGTTGCATGAACTATGCACAAAGATCACCACACCAGACAAGTGGCTCGACATGGGTCACGATGATTGTGTTGGGGGCTTGTTAGATAGCTAATCCCCCGTGTAACAGTTTTGGGGCTTAAAGCCCACAATTTTGGGTATTGGTATTATAAAGGCTCAATGAAGTGCGTGGAGCATGAGTTGTAATGAGTCAAGTCAAAGGGTAGTCCGCCCTACAATATTGTAAATTAACCTAAAATGTGTTGGCCTACCTAGGGTCCACAGACCATTGGAATGTATAAATAGAGCAAGGCTCTAGGTGTAGAAGGCAGATGATCTGAAATTGATCCAAGAAAATTAATAAGGTATTATAGACTCATGTGCATGGATGTGCCTATGTTAATTTATGCAACGGATTGATAAGATTACGAAATACACAGGTAATGAAGTAGTTAAAATAAAACATAACAAGCAAACATATAAACACAACAAGTTTAATAAGGAGTTCACCCAATACTCCTGGGCTACGTCTCTCGGTCCAACCTTCAGTGGTGGTCTCTTTATTATGTTTTCAAAGCAGAGTTTTTACAACAGTGAGCTTAATTTGAGTCTCACTCAATAGATACAAATCAATAAGACTGTACTTGCATTCCCCAAGTCTTTGGAGTACACGGACTCTCCTCACTGAACTCTTGACCTCTATTGGTCACAATAGTATGAGCCCAATCTGAGACTTATACATGACAGGCATTACAGAGGAGTGCACTTGAACCTCTCAAGCCTTCTTTGGAGTACACAGACTCTTTGACCCTCTCTGTCTCTATCCTAATCCTGGCTCGATGCTGTCTTTGCTTCTGTAGGTTAGCTCAGCTTCTTTTCTCCGATTTCGACTTCCTGCCTACTTCTCTCTTCGCTTACTGCTTGCCTCTCTCTCTATCAGTTTGTGGCTTTAAAGCCAATCTGCTTCCTGACTATTTGTTTCTGCTTCCCGACTTTCTGGTTCTCCTGCCTTTTTCATTTGAGTCTTGTTGTCCTGTGTAATCAGTCACTATAAATGCCTCGTTTTGGAGGTGGCCACCTATTTCATAAAGGATGAGTGTCAGTTCTCTTAGACATATTTGAAATGACCATTTTTCCATTAACTCCAAGAATGCTCGCAAAACATGACCTTCTGCCAACGCATCGTCCATATTGGACTTTAAATCCTATGTGATCTTTCCTTATAGTCTTGTCAAATCTGGTCATCCATCAAAACGCATCTCCGCCATTGATCTGGGGGCCCCAGATCCTATGGTTGTTGTTCATATCGGGTAGCTAAGTAGCATGATGTTTACCTATCTGATGTGAGCGGTTTTTCTCTCTCCCCGCTAGGACGAGTGGCGATTGTTGTGTGGCATCGGGTGGAAATCAGTCGAAACTACTTACTGCTCAAAGCCCTTCCGATATCTTACTGGTTTTGTGAAATCCCACTCCAACGGAACCAAAACATTATTTTCTGCATTTTATAATTATTTTGGGTCTGGGTGCTCGGGGCTTCTCTTCAGTGAGAGGTTTGCCCTGTGACATGCGATTAGCGACTTGTCACTAATCACATGTCGGAAACTACCTCTGCTACTTATATTTGTCCCTGGATTTGTTGGTTGGTGTTAGCACGCATTACCACGGTCCACCACTCTGCGTGCTAGATTGACAACCCTCGTTGATCCGCGTTGATCGCCATTGCAGCTGTTTGAGGATTCCCTCTGATAGCTTGATCTTTATAAGACTTTGAATCATTAGCATAATTTTTAGAGAGTTTATGAAAACTTAAAGAGTGTTCTAGGATCCATTTTGGATCACGCCTTCCCACTGAAAAAGCTTTTGGACCACCAAAAGTTGGCTTTTAAGCATCAATCAAGTGAGGATATAGATTCCTCGCTTGCCCAATTTCTATCCACCTTGCACTACTTGGTTTTGAACCCTTGAGTCCAATCCCAAGGTACTCAACATCGCCTTTGCATGTAGTTCTCATCTTCTTGTCTAGAACTGTATCTTCTTGCAATTCATTGAGATATTTAGGCAACAGATCATCAATAGAAGGCAATTGACTCTGCTCTTCGGGATCTTCAATCAATGAAGGTTCAAATAGTCTCCAGCTTTTTGCATTAACTACTGAATAGATGTGCATGTAAGCTAGCAAATCAAGGCAAAAAGAATTCTCACCAATTTTCTCAAGTATCCTGAAAGGTCCATACCTTATTGGCTTCAACTTCTTACCTTCACCTTGCATTCTCTCTTTGGTGATATACATCCAGACTTGATCACCAACTTGGGAACTATGCTCAGTCCGATGCTTATCATGCCTTACCTTGTACTTGGCTTGGCTCTTTTCCAGCTGTTCTTGTACTGCCTGGTGAATCTCTTGGATTTTTTCAATGAACTTGGTTGCCTTGTCCACATCACTGTGTCCATAAACCACTATGTCTTTACCAAATACAAAATCCAAGGGAGACCTTGGTATGAAACCAAAATAGGTCTCAAAAGGTGATCCTTGTGTATAATAATGTTTAGCCCGGTTGTAAGGATGTTGCACATAACACAAATGTTCTTCCCAAAGCTTGGGGTGCTTGCTGCAATAGCCTCTGAGCAACTGGATCACTGTCCTATTGACCACCTCTATTTGGCCATCTGTTTGTGGATGAAAAGTTGTGCTCTTCTTCAGTCTTGTGTCCATCAATTCCCACAGACTTGACCAAAACTTCCTAACAAATCAGGAATCTTGATTAGATACAATGGAAGTGGGTAATCCAAACTAAACCAATACATGCTGAAAGAACAACTTTGTTGTTTGTTCAGCTGTAATATGTTTGTTACAAGGTATTAAAATACACATTTTTCTAAACCTATCCACAATAACATATAAATAGTCATGACCTTTTTTAGATTTAGACAATCCCCTGACAAAGTCCATGGAAACACTTTCCCAAGGATGAGAAGGAACTGGTAGTACAGTGTACAAACCTAGTTTTCTATTGTTGGCTTGCTTTTAGAGCACATGGTACACCCTCTTACATATCTAGAAATTGTTTCATTCATTTTGAGCCAATAACAAAATCTTTGCAGTTGTGCAACTATTTTACTTACACCAAAGTGACCTGATATTAGATAAGTGTGTGCTTCTCAAATTATCTTTACTCTTTTGGTTTAAGGAATGCATAACTTTCCAAAATGATACAAGAGTTGGTCCTTAACATGATAATCCAATTCTTCTACTTGTTTGCCTTGACTTAAAGTATCATATACATCTTTAAAATCTACATCTTGAGCATATTGTTCAATGTAGATTTCATGCAATATTGCATTATGCTCAAGTATAGTATATGCATTTATTATTGGATTCATGTAGATGATGCAGGCCCTCGTTATTGAAGGAACTACTCCCCTTTCTCATGAGGTCCTCACTGAAATGTATCAAAAGCTTGATTTTTCTAAGAGAGCCAGAACATTACAACTTTTCATCACTAATAACACACCTCTACCAAGCAAGAATCCCCCTTATTCCTCCTTTGTTTTCCTTGACAGAACTAGACACATTGTCACTGTTCTCTCCTATTTACTTGGATATTATTCATATCAATGGATGGATGAAGCTATCATAGCTTTCCTGTCTATCCTCTCAATAGACTCCAACCTCTCTATCCTTTTTATCTTCAGCCAATTTTTAGCATATGCCATTCATGAGCATCTTGTCAATTTCTTCACAGATGAAGTGTTTCATTATTCCTCCGTGTTGGTAGATATGCTTGTGTATTTTCAAGCTGATAGGTTTCAGTTTTCAATGAGAAAAGTGAATAAGGAAGGTGAACCCCAATCAGTTATATTCGAGACAACATTGGTGATGAATTAACCAAAACATTTCAGCTACAATACATTTGTGGAGATGTTTATTGACCCAGCAATGAGCCTCCTTAGTGGGACTGCAGAAGCTAGGATCAATGAAGAAATAAGGAGAATTATGCAGCTATCAAACCAAGCCAGAATAGGTGATTGGTACTTGTACCAAAATTACACTGAAATAAGAGTGTATGGTTGTGATTTGGCCCCATACAAGATGCCAAAGTTCCTCCCCGTGAGGATATTTGCACTAGAATACATTAGACAAATGATTAATGCAAATGAACTACATTTTGTATCAGCTATGAAAAATTCCCAATTTAGGATCAAATCTCAGATTGGTCCCTTCATTTGTAACAACAGAGCAATAGGAGAGGATGCAGAAAAAATATTGAGAGAAATGAATTTTACCCATAGCTTCACATGGTCTTATGATCCATGGGGTATCATTTCCAAAAAGAGGGTAGAAAACAAGTCAACAACCTATATCCACACTTGAAGGACTAAGATTGAAAAATACATGAACTAGATCGAGTGGATGCCTGATACATTGTAGGAGACCGAGGAATAAGTGATCTCTTCTTCTAGCATACAAACTCCAAGACATCAGGAAATGTAGACCACAGACGATAGAATAGAAAAAAGAAAAGAACAATAGCAGGGAATAACATGGAAAAGGAATAGAGAAGATCAATCTCCAGAAACTGATACTTCTATCAGGGGATTCAAGTCGAAATGCAAGAAAAATTCTAGAAAGCACATGGACATAGACAAAGGATCACCACAACAAACAACAATCAACATAATTGATATTCCAGATTCATCCCCAGCTGGAGGGAAATCGTTTCCTACAACTGCAATTTCAGAAAGGTAGTAGTCACTTCAAGTGTCCTCATCTTCAAAGGTGACTAAAGAAAAAGAAGATACAATTCTTGATACATTCAAAGAGATCAAAATAAGAAATGAAATATTGAATAAGAACACCTATGCTTAGTTTTGGAAGAAGAGTGCAATTGCACAAGACAAACTTCTTTCTGCCTTCAATTCAGAAAAGGGAAAAATGCTTTTCATATTTTTAGAGGCACAGAAAACAAGGCCTAAAACTCCAACAGACTACAAGCAAACTTCTTTTGAGTTTGATGCCAAAAATGTCCATCCAATAGATCAGCTAGAAATGCACAAACAAATAGGGGAAATGATTTCATCTACTCTAACAAGCACTTCTATGTATTTCTTTAAAATGCAGGTGGCACTATCAAATGCTCAATCCCAGATGAAGATGGAAAGGATTTCATCATAGTCAAAGGACAATAAAATCAAGTCTTTGGAAGACTTAGTAGTGAATATTGGGTATGATCCCTCATATATAAAAGCAACTGAAGAAGTAATAAACAAAAAAGAGTTAGATATTGCAACCCTGAAGAGGAAAGTCAAGATGCCTGCTACACATGACCCACTGACTAAGGAAATAGAGGAAATAGAGAACTTGAAGGCTGATATGATGAAATTAATAATGGAGAAGTATATTCAAATCAAACAAATGGAAACAAAGATGAAGAATATGGTGAAAGAGAAAGAAAGGGCAACACAAATGACTAGCGCAACAATGGAGGCTCTTCTCATAACAACCCTTCCCATAACTACTCCCTCATGTACAGTCATAGGAGAAGGAAGCAGTACAGAATAGTTGGCTAGATCAATGGTGAGCATGAATCTACAAACCAAGGAGATAAAAAGACTAGAAACCCAAGTCGGTGTGATGCAAGACCAAATCAAAAGAGTTGAAAGCAATCACTTGGTGGAAATGCAAAGGGCAAAAGCATTAATTGAGGCACTACAAAAATCAAAGAAAGAATCATCTATTGGAAACACTCTAGGGAGAATTAAGGAAATTATTTGGCACAATATAATCGATGGTATGAATGAAATTTGGCCTAGTGTCCAAATTATCTTTGAGCATAAAGAAATAGTGGAGAAGGCTAAAGAATCCATTTCAGCTACTAATGTAGAGTTGGGAGACATGCTAGCTATAGCTAATAATATAATCAAGTTTTTGAATGCAAGAAACAAGTATGAGCTGGATGAGTTGGGAGTGACAGATAGAACAAATACTGTACTACAAGTCAAGAAGGTCCTGACCAAGAAGAGCCTAAATGTGAAGCGAGAAGAAAAATGTCAAGTCCTGGAGCTCACAGTCAATAGGTTCTTTAAAAGAATGAAGCCTTTACATTAGAAAGGTCTCCCCACTCTGTTTGTTATAAATGAAAAACTCATGGATAGAGGAGATTATGCCAAGAGACTCCAAGGCATAGCCTCAAATGTTGCAAATATGTCCAACATCAAAGGCAACATAACAGGAAAGGAATTGCTGGAAGCTATCAACAATTTAGTCTACATTGAGTGTGAACTTAAGCATGTATTTCGGGTCAAGCCAACATTTGCTAAGTAAACTGAGGTTGATTAAATATACAAAAGATTAATTAAAATCAAAGTTCCAGATGATGAAGCATGGAGTGAGCTATGAGACTATCGGGAGGAACTAGACAAGGATGACTAGAGTGACAACGCAAACCCGAGTCAGCACCAACCACATCAGTAGAGCCTCTACAGTCAAAATTAATTTTTTAGGCAACAAAATCCCTAAAAGAGAGAATCACCTGTCCCAATTTTCTCAGCGAGTCCACTTCGTGGTTACATCAGTCATTTTCCATTCATTGTAATAAATAACAGATTTCCAAGTGTACAAGGCAAATCGTTGTAGCTTTTGTTTAAATACTCCATGTATTGGGAGTATTAGAGGTTGGACCCTAGTTATTTTTAACTATATTTTATTTGGATCTTTGTAACTTCTAGCTGGAGCATCAATAAAAAGACCGTTTGCAAGATACTTGAATGTACCTCTATTTATCAATTCATGCATCTTTGATTCTTATTATAAAGTAGAAATTATAGCTTAAGATATGTTGTTGGAGCACCTTACTACTATCTGTGTTTACAATCTAAATTTTTTCCTCTGAACTATGATTAAAAAATACTTAACTCCGTTTTAATCCTAAATGATACCACTTTTCTATCATTTTATTTCTCACTCTTCTTTTAGATCCAATAAAGACAACTAGCTTTCCTAGCAAATGCTCGAGAAAATTGATGTTACCACCAAGCTTTGACTCCAAAGCCTAATGGAAAATATTCTATAATGACCTGCCCCAACCAAACAAACAAACAACTAAGTTACAAATCTCTTTATTTTTATATCTAGCCTATTACATTAAAACAATGAAATTAAAGTTAAATTGTAAATATACAAAGAGAGCCCTATGACCTATCATGGACTCATGGACTCATGGACTCTAGTGATAGATCTCACCTTAGAAATTAATGACGCTTACTGTTGCGGAGGTAAATCCCCTCTGCGGACAGAGGCGATCCCACTAGCCCCACAGGGGTCTAGCAACAATCATACACGCTGCATGCAAGTTCCTAATTGTACAATTTAAGAGTCGATCAGAAAGACCAACCTGGGATCCAACGCTATTTGCTGTGGGAGAAGTGTCGCTCCTGTCCTCTAGCTATGGCCGGTCACTATCCTTGCACTCCACGCA
This sequence comes from Pinus taeda, assembly GCA_000404065.3. Lineage (NCBI taxonomy): Eukaryota > Viridiplantae > Streptophyta > Pinopsida > Pinales > Pinaceae > Pinus > Pinus taeda. The sequence continues at coordinate 80,921 of APFE030757164.1, read as the reverse complement.
TGGACACCTGCACAAATGAAGAACAGCCCAAAACAAGCGTAAAATCCAATATCATACGATTATATATCAGTCAAGCAGGATATAATTCAAATATTACCAGTAGAACATGTGAATGGAACCATAATAACAGTCGCTTATCATTCAATAGAAAAGAGAGAAGAATTACAACCACTTAAGGCTTGACGCTGCAAATCTCCTCCAACTGGGTCAGCAGTCTAACATGTCTTTCAAAGTCACTTTCTCTCTCAACAATCCGGCAGCATAACCTCTCTTTCAGCTCTTTACTATCATAAAAATTCTCTAGCTCATACTATCACTCTCACTAACTAGCCAACTAGCCTGTTCAATGTGGGGAGACAGGCATTTGTAGATGGAGGAGAAGAGATATGCGTTGTATGTGGACACCTTCTGAGATTTTGGAATTGTCCCAAAATAACCATTGAGCTGGGTTGTCCTGGATAGAAAAGACGACACCCGACTGCTTTTATGGGATTTTTCCTCAGAGAACTGGGTGAGTTATGGAGGAAAAAACATTCCAGTGCGCACTGGCCAAAAAACATGCCCAAATTGTGTGGCGCGGGCCGTGCTCTATGAAAGAGCGTCTATGGGCGTGCCCTCTTTGTAGGAACTGAGCCATGGGTGCGGGTTAGACACTGTGGACCCGCGCTAATGAAAAAAAAGGTACTTTCCAAGGTTAATCTTCAAAGGGTGTCTTCAGGGATATTGAAATTCATACTCAGGAGACTTCAATGCAAGTGTTTTCAAGTTGTGTCACTGGTCACAGGTCCGTAAATGTGTCCTCCAATGTGTGACAGCGGGGGGGTAACAAGGACGGTGACCAACGGTGACAAATTACTGCGTAACAGTTAGGTTCATTGAATTCATTTTACGGTTTATCTTTAATTAAGTTTCAGTTTTCGGTCTTACCGTATGTGGTCTCTTGAAATTTCCTAACTGCAACTATATGCGAAAATTGTATCGTTTCATTGAATGAATTCTATCTACAGAAGAGTTGAGATTTTCATACAAATAAAACGATCACAAAAATTCTAATGCAGCTAGTAACAAGAAAGGAAAATCTTTTTCTTTTCTTTTTTAAAAGCAAAAATTAACACAAAATGCTAATTAATGAAAAGCAAAAAAAAAAAACTTTTTTTCTTTTCTTTGAAAATAGTATGATGCACTCAAACAGATTTCAAGAGATATACACTAAACAGATAATTCACTCAAAGAATCTAGAACCAATTCTGAAACATGAAAAATGACCTATTCACGCAAAGAAAAACACCATGACCTTCAAAGAACCATGTAATCTAAGTTTCAATGAAGTCAGGCAAGAAATAAACAAGATAAAAGTGAGTTACTTGCAGCATATAATGAAAAACTTGTACAACTACCAGAGGAATGTGGAAAACAACCAATAAACCGACTGGACCAGCAAACCATAAATCCGACAGAAGGCTCGACATGCAAAGCCACGAAGGCTAAGATATAAAATCGATAGAAAAAGGCGAACAACTGAAGGATGAAAAGAACAACCAGTCAGATAACAGTCCAGCAAACTTCCAGGAGGTGTAAAAGATGCAAAAAAACACAGATCCAAGCTTAGAAGGCTAACAAACAAGCTAATTGAGAAAATTAACAAGTCTGGCGCGTCTGTCAGACTGCAACTCGCGATATAAAGAGATTGGCGCGGGTTGTCTAATAGCAACAGGCGCCAACCAGCGCGACTGTCAGGAGAAAAACCGCGCTAATCAAGTTTGCCAGGCAAAAAAAACAAAACAGGTAGTTCCAGGCTTGGTTTACAGTATCTAGAAAGGCCAGCAAGCAAGAAACAGTAAGAACTTCAACCCAAAAAGCTATTCAAGCCAATAAACAAAAGAAAAATTGACATGCAAGGCAAGGTTGAAATTGTTCAGTTCGTAAACTAAACCGGAGATTGACTGAAGTGGCGTTGA
>APFE030757164.1:45609-71064 GCA_000404065.3 Pinus taeda | reverse complement strand
ATGCAAGATAATGTCATATTAGAGTCAGGAAACTAGGGTGGGCACTACATACACCCCCTCTTAACAATGGACTTCGTCCTGAAGTTCTTAGAACATAAAGGAGAAACGACAACACATAATCTTAGGAACCCTTCCTGAAATTCTTGCCAACCTTCTGGTAGGCAGGTTATAATTTTCCCAAGGTATCTATACCACGAATTCCATTATAACTAAAGGACTATATCTATGATCATTGCACCCTGTTGCGGAGGTAAATCCCCTCTGCGGACAGAGGCGATCCCACTAGCCCCACAGGGGTCTAGCAACAATCATACACGCTGCATGCAAGTTCCTAATTGTACAATTTAAGAGTCGATCAGAAAGACCAACCCGAGATCCAACGCTATTTGTTGTGGGAGAAGTGTCGCTCCTGTCCTCTAGCTATGGCCGGTCACTATCCTTGCACTCCACGCATGGACACCTGCACAAATGAAGAATAGCCCAAAACAAGCATAAAATCTAATATCATACAATTATATATCAGTCAAGCAAGATATAATTCAAATATTACCAGTAGAACATGTGAATGGAACCATAATAACAGTCGCTTATCATTCAATAGAAAAGAGAGAAGAATTACAACCACTTAAGGCTTGACACTGCAAATCTCCTCCAACTGGGTCAACAGTCTAACATGTCTTGCAAAGTCACTTTCTCTCTCAACAATCCGGCAGCATAACCTCTCTTTCAGCTCTTTACTATCATAAAAATTCTCTAGCTCATACTATCACTCTCACTAACTAGCCAACTAGCCTGTTCAATGTGGGGAGACAGGCATTTGTAGATGGAGGAGAAGAGATATGCATTGTATGTGGACACCTTCTGAGATTTTGGCATTGTCCCAAAATAACCATTGAGCTGGGTTGTCTTGGATAGAAAAGACGACACCCGACTGCTTTTATGGGATTTTTCCTCAGAGAACTGGGTGAGTTTATGGAGGAAAAAACATTCCAGTGCGCGCTGGCCAAAAAACATGCCCAAATTGTGTGGCGCGGGCCGTGCTCTATGAAAGAGCGTCTATGGGCGCGCCCTCTTTGTAGGAACTGAGCCATGGGCGCGGGTTAGACACTGTGGACCCGCGCTAATGAAAAAAGGGTACTTTCCAAGGTTAATCTTCAAAGGGTGTCTTCAGGGATATTGAAATTCATACTCAGGAGACTTCAATGCAAGTGTTTTCAAGTTGTGTTACTGGTCACAGGTCCGTAAATGTGTCCTCCAATGTGTGACAGCGGGGGGGTAACAAGGACGGTGACCAACGGTGACAAATTACTGCGTAACACTTACCTTCAACGGTCAGTATAATTAACCTCTTTAAACCTAGCAACTTCCTCCTTTACATCTCAACCTGCATATATTCAGTTACCCAGTCCTACTGCCTCCATAATTTCTACCCCTTCTTTCATCCTTCAACATAAGGTTGCTCAAATTCCTTTACTCTCATTCCCACCTAGCACTAGTCCAACTTCATCCACTGTTCAACTTCCTTCAAGTGGTCCTCCACCATCACTACCAATCATACCAATAATGGCTGCCATGTATGCTCCTTTGGTGTTGCCAACCCCCTTGGCTAATTTTCCACAAGAATATTTGTCCAAAATCATATTATTTGATGGGACAGGTTCTTTAACAGCCCAACAACATGTGGACAAAATGAATGACTATTTTGACCTACAAGAGGTAGATGACGAAAGTATTAAGCTCAGAATGTTCGCTCAAAGTTTAGGAGGAGAAGTCAGAAAATGGTTTAGTCTTTGCCTGCAAATAGTATAAATGATTTCCCTGCATTCCACAAAACCTTCCTTAATAGATGGGAAGTCAAGAAGAACCCTTTACAAATTATATCAAAATATGAAAATATTAAAAGGGAGGTAGGTGAAAGTGTGCAGGATTATTGTGCTAGATTCAACAATACTTATAATGCAATACCTGTAAAACTTAAACCACCCCAGGATTTAGTCTTGATAAAATTCCCAGATGGTTTTGATACAGATATGTCCTACCAGCTTAGAGAAATAAATTCTCCAACACTAGAAGAATGCAAAGAGATGTTGTGAGTGTAGAGGCCAATTTCAAGCTAAAAGAGCCAAGGTGAGAACTGAAAGACAAGTGACTTTTAAGGAAAATGCTTCAAACTCTGTAGCAGAATCTAAGATTGGTTCCTTAGTAAGGACTATGGAAATAATGATGGAGAGAATAAGTAAAAATAATAGGAATATTCCCAGGGAAAATCCACCTGTCCAACAGAACCAAAATCCAAACCCTATGAGAAACACTCCACAAATCAGACAAAGAGATCAAAGAGGACCAGATCAACAAATTAGGCCACTGCTTCATGAAAATTATGTTGATGAAGGTGTAAGTGTAGTTGAAGAAGTTGAGGAAAATCAAATTAACTTGATGGGAACCCATGAAGATAGTTCTGTTTCTCTTACACAAGAGGAATAGGAATTGTTTTTATTAACTCAAATAGAAATGATTCTAATAACTTTGCCAAGAAAAATTTAGAGCCTGGCCCCAAAAAGACAACTAAAAGATCTAAGAAAAATGAAAACAATCCAGAAAGGAGAAACATAGAAAATATTGCTAAGAAAACAATTGATGTCTCAATAAAAGTTGTCCAATCTGTAATGCCTACTACAAGTTAGCAAACAAAACTCATGACAAAGGCTATGGCTGAAAGAACTAATCTCTCAAATTTTCTCAAAAACCAAGCACCCTTCAGCATTGAGAATGAAATTGCTAAACACAAGGTTTCTAATCCTCTTACTGAACTGGTAAACAAAAATGTGTATAGGTCCCAAGTTCTAAAAGCACTCAATGTAGGAGAAAAAAATGATACAATGAATTTGAACAATAATCATCTTGAACTGTTGTTTGGACCAGAAGTTGATGGCAAGCCTCAAGAAGGGGGTGTTCCTCCCTTCTATGTCAGCCTTAATATTCATGACAAGATCCTTCATAATGCAATGCTGGATTCAAGTGCATCACATAATATCATGCCAAATATTGTTATGGAGAATCTTGGACTTGAAGTCATTAGACCATACAAAGATCTATATTCAGTTGATTCTAGCAAGGTTAGATGTCTAGGTCTCATTAAGGACCTTTGTGTCATGCTAACCTAGATATTAGTGAAAAGTTTAGTGATGGATATAGTAGTAGCTGACATTCCGCCTAAGTATTGTTTGCTATTATCAATATTTGGGAGCTAAGTTACAAGGAGCATTACAAATGGATATGACATATGATACAATACCAGTATTCGGCCAACCAAGGAGACTTTATAGATAAACCTTAACGAAGTACATGGTGAGTAGCCAAGAAAGGCTAGACAACTATCCCCTCTACTCTGTCCATACTATTCTTGATTCCTTCATACTATATAATGGAAATGATGGAGACATAGGTACACAGGTCAAGCAGCCAGAAAGTGATCTCAGTGAAGGACTTGATGCTCAAATACCCATTAAGTAGCAAAACCCTGAAACATAACCTCTTTGGAATATGAATTTTGATGGCTCATGTGGAAAAATAGGATCAGGGGCAGGAGTCTAGTTATATAATCCAATGACTAATCAAGCTCAACTTTATTCTTATAAACTGAATTTTCTGTGTACAAACAAAATAGCAGAATATGAGGCATTATTATTAGGCTTGAAGTTTCTTAAAAAGGTAGGTGCTAAAAAAATTTCTGTCCAAGGAGACTCTGAACTCATCATCAAACAAATTAAAGGACAATACTCAGCAAAACACCCTAGATTGAGAGAATACTGAAATATTGTTTTTAGGTTCCTATACCAATAGGTGTCATATATCATGATTAACATTGATGAGCTCTAATATGTTCACACCTTTTTCTGGTTGCAAAGGTTTTCCATATGGTCAAAAAATCAAAAAAGTTAAAAAATGTAAAGAGGGTATGCCCTAAAAGAAAAATCAAAGGGAAAAAAGAATGAAATGGTCAAAAAAGTGAAAGAAATGAACCCCAAACAATAGGCCAGGAAAGTATGCAAGTCCAAAATTCCACTACTATTCTATTTTTTGCAATAATCTGATGGTGTGCAGCTTGTTGACTTATGCCACCATTGATGAAGGGCCAAACACCTTAATCTTGGCTAGTTCATGTCTGAATTTACTTGTTTTAGTGATAAAGAATAAAATCTGTCCAAATTGTTTAAATCTTTGCAGAAAAATAGATAGCTAGAGAAGCAAAGGAGCTCAACAGTTAAATATGAGCCTTGGATGTGATAAGTGTAAATTTAGGTAGAATTGTCATGAAAAGGAAGATAAGATGATGAGGGTTTGCCAGTTCAAATGCACCCAAAGAAAAAAGAAGAAAAAATGTTAGGCAAAGTAGGCTTAATAGGCAGAATGGTGTTGCAGAATGTGACTTGTAATGTATTGGGTAAATATGATAACTTTTAGTTCCATCACAAGTGCAAAGCAGATACTTTGATACAGCTCAAGCAAGGCAGAGTCTCATGACTAACTTTCCTGCATCCTTTTCCCCAATCACTTACTAATCTCTCCCGAAAAGATATTAAGATCTGCTTAATATCAGTAAGCTAATCATTCCATTTCATCATTGCCTAGGGTAAATTCCCATTTTACTTCGGAGAAATGCATCAATATCACATAACCCCTCCTTCAAGCCTAAGTTTCCTAACATTAAACTTGGCGTTTTCAGTCATTTTTCATATTAACAATTAACTTTTATTATATAAATCCCTTGCAAAAATAACCTTCCCCGTATTAATGTAAATATATAATATAACCCTCAAATATTAATATTCCGCCCCTGGTTAAACTATAACCATAGCACTGTACAAACGAGGGATTAATGGTTCATCTGGAATTTATTAAAAACCCTCCCCGCGCGCAAAACCTTGGGATTAATTAACATCTGGTTAATTAATAACCTAACTTAATCACCCCGCAAACCAATCAAATCCTCCTCGATACCATTAAAAACATACTTTATTGTGTCGGGACCGCTCATCCAATGGCCCACGATCATATTGCAACCCCCCCATCGGCCGCATGTTAAGTCCCGGGGAGCTGGCGGTATTGCTCCCGTACTGTGGACATGTGTCGCACTCCCACCGTGATCACTGCCTCCCTGCCCGAAACTGCTTGACCCCATAAGTTGTGCGGGAGGAAACTGCTTACCACTCCTCCGCTAAATGACATGACATCCCATCTCGATGATGTCATACGACTAATAAATGCCAAAATCACCCGCCAAAGCCAAATTTTGTTAAATTGTTGGGAAAAACGTCATTTTCATTCATTTTCTCTATGAACTGTTTACATGCAAAACACATCCAGTTGATTGCTCGAGCGTCCAGTCCACCACCCGGCCAACAAATTTCAACGTCGTGCTCTGAAAATTGTTAACCAATATCCGAATTACACTGTTTGCCTTTTGAACACAGGTATTTACCCAATTTACCTCCCAAACCTATAATTTTGGTTTTTTTCGCTGAGAATTTCACTTAAAAAGCCAAATTCAAGTGAAAAGCAGTCTGCAACTCTCATAAAAAGTCCCTGAAACTACTATTTTGCCCACTTTTTCCACAGAAGCTCGACCTCCAGTTTGAAAACAAAAGAACCAAACATGGAAGCTCTCATAGCCCTGAGCATCGCGCCCTCAATGCACCTCATAAAGGCCTAGATTATCTACCCTTGGGTGACAAAGATTTTCAAATAAAAGAGTTATCTGGTGACATGAACCACCTCCAGGCATTTTGCCGAATTAGGAATAGTTATCTGAGCAACTCTGATATATATGGAATATGGGAATCTAATCTTCCCAAGTATTACCTTCCCTCAGTCAATGTTTTCCCAGATATTATTCACCAATGTTGTGCCAACTATGACCCTGTCAGTAAAGCCGTTATAACACCATACCAAACTGTCCTTTTTTACATAACTGCTGAATCTATCAATGAGATGTTTGATCCAGGTGGATGTTGGTGGCCACCCAAATATCCCATTTGGACCCCCACAATTGTCTCTTTCAGCTTTTTCAATTTCCTAAATTGTAGCACAATTTACTATTTTTAGCAGTTTTTCAGGTCCTGAACTTCCGGAGCCGTTTTGAGGCCCTAAACGACGTTTTTTGGGAAATCTGGGGCAGCATGGGGCCATTGACAAATGTTTCCTCCCAAAGTGGTAGTGCTCGGATAGATCTTTCTAACGAGGTATTGTACGTGTCAAACGGAGATCATATGCCAAAGTTATGACCCCGAGAAATTGATGTACCAATTTACCCAAATGGGGCCCACAATTTGGCATTTCATCTTCTGGGGTTAGGTTTTGGGATGTGAAGGGTTTTACATTGTTTCTCAACAATAAATAGGCCTTTGAGCCTCATTGTAACATAGTTCAGAATAGTTCAGAGGCATGTAGCCACCACATCTCTTCTCAGAGATAAGCTACCATCGCCCTAGGGGATAAAATCCCTCAACACTCATACCTAAGGAAAAAGGTGCCAATAACTTCAACAGATTTCGGCCGATCTCCCTATGTAATACAGGGTACAAATTGATCACCAAAGTAATTGCAAACAGATTGAAGTTTATCCTCCCCAAAATAATTCCAGAGAATCAAGGAGGCTTCATTCATGGAAGGTAGATCGTGGACAACTTTCTACTGGTCCAGGAGGCAATACACTCAAGTCTACTGTGAAAATAACGAGGTATGGTGATCAAACTTGATTTAGCAAATGCTTTTGATCGAGTCAATCATAGCTTTCTTGTAAATGTTATGTGTAAATTTGGTTTTGGAACAAACTTCATCAATTGGATCCGGGCATGCATCTCAGAGCCATGGATAGCTCCTCTTGTTAATGGAAGAGCCACAAACTTCTTTAAAGCCTCAAGAGGACTCAGGCAGGGGTGCCCTCTATCCCCCCTACTCTTTGTCATTTAGGCCTCAGCCCTCAGCTTCTTGCTAGATAAAAAGTTGCATGAACAAGAAATTAATGGTCTGCGCATTGCAAGAGGGACCAAAAACATTAACCATGCTTTGTTTGCAGATGACACATTGTTGTTAGCTCCCGCCTCTATTCCCTCTGCGACAAAGTTCAAAGAAGTCCTTAATGAGTTTAGTGAAGCTTCAGGCAGTGTTGTTAACAAGAGCAAATGCCATATTTTCAGTTGGAATACTTCGCCTAGGCTGCTATCTGCCATCTCCAGATGTTTGGGCTTTGAAGCTTCCTCCTCCTGGTCTTCCTTTAAATACCTGGGCCTCCCAATATCTCACAAGAGATCAACTACCAAAGATTGTCTCCCACAGTTAGAAAAGTTCAAGGCAAAGATTCAAGCCTGGGGATATTCCTGGCCGAATGCTACAAGCAAAACAGTCTTAATAAAATTTGTTCTCAACAGCTTGCCTCTATTCCAATTCTCAGGACTCCTCACTCCTGCAATCATTCTAAGCAAAATTGAGGAATACATAAGGAGGTTCTTCTGGAAGGGAGGGAAACAAAATGAAAAAAAGATCCCTCTTGTCAGCTGGGATGTCATCTCCAATCCGTTGTGGGAAGGTGGCCTAAATTTCAAGAATCTTCGTCAACAGAACGTGGCAATGGCTGCAAAAATTATATGGAGCATCATCACCCCCAATCCTGGCTGGGCCCAGAAGGCACTCTGGAAAAAATATTTCAGAGGTTCAAGAGCCAAATGCTTAGACAATGTGATACATCGGTCAAATTCGACATTCCTCAAAATATATGACAGAGCAACATCACTAATCACCACCCACTCTTACTGGATACCAGGCAACGGGAAAAAAATTAATATATGGTCGGACAGAATCATGAACAAGGAGCCAATTGAAACCAAAGCGTCCATAAATTTGCTGCGTTGTTGGATGGACAGAGAAGGAATGCAAACCTTGTGGGATATTTCATGCTGGAATGACTCGAAATGTGTAGGCTGGAAGTGATTCAATGGGCCAGACAACCTAAACTCAGAGTGGACCACACTGCTCAACGCCCTCCATGGTCTGGCTCCTACGCATCTAAGGAAGAGAGATGAGATGGGCTGGGGGCCAAAAGCCAGCGGATATATAGTCGCACAAGGGTACACTAAACTAATCGAGAGACCTCATGTTTCTTCGAATCTAGATCCTTGGAAAGGTGTCTGGCACATGCCCTCTTGGTCCAAGGTCGATTTCTTCGCCTGGGTTTACTGCCACGGAAAATTTTTAACTTATGATAACTTGCAGAAGAAAGGCTTCCACAGCCCTTCCATCTGTCCTCTGTGCAATGAAAACAGTCCATATAATGCTAGATTGTAGCTTCTCTAAGTAGATCTGGTCCTATTTTACTCATGATCTAGATACTAAATTCACTGTTCCTTGCTCCACTTCTAAAATTTTCTCTGAATGGGCAAACATATTTCCAGGACCTCCTCCTAAAAATCTAATTATCAAAGCTACATGGGTTGCCCTACCAAAACTTATCTGTTGGCAGTTATGGATAGAGCGTAATAAAAGAATTTTCAGAAACACAAAACAGAGCCACAAAGTCTTAGAAACCAAGATTAAAAGTCACATAAAGGAGTGCTTGATTGATCTAAAATATGACTCCAATCTCAAACAACAGGACATAGCATGGGGATCAACGCTAGAGCTTCAATTTCATCCAACAGTTAAAAAAGCCCCCACTATCAAAGAATGGCAAATAAGAAAACCTGAGAATGACTTCCAAGAGTGGCTTAAATAGCAAGCAAGGCACTTACTTTTCTTTGATGGAGCAGCAAAGGGAAATCCGGGCAAAGCTAGTGCAGGAGGTGTTGTTCTAAATCAAACCGGGGAAAAAATTCACTCCTATGCTTGGGGTCTAGGTTACAATACCAACATTCAAGCTGAGGCCTTGGCCCTCTTCCAAGGACTCAAGACCCTTAAAGAACTGGACATAAATGAAGCAATTGTCATAGGCGACTCTCAAGTCATTATAAATCCAATGGTTTCCAACATTCCAGTACCGGACCTCAATCTAGCAAGGCTGATCACCAGGATCAAAGGCTTGGAAAGCAACTTTTAGGATTTGAAGTACTACCACGTGTTGAGAATCCACAATAAAAAGGCAGACATCGAAGCTAATAAAGTTGTCCTACTCTCTGTCGGGATCACGCTGAAAGAGGAAGAAGAATCATGGGAACCCATTCCATAATTACACTGCTGCCATGTTCTACTGCCTATTACTAAAACAATTCGTTTGTATTTTCAAGTGGGGGAAATCTGTGAAAATAACTTAGCGGGGGTCTATCCAAGGAAGAAACTTGTAAGTTTTAGCTACATTCTTAGTGAAGAAATGCATCAAGACAAAGAAGCTCATAATGTAATCAGATTTTGGCTTTTTGCCCAAGATTAATATAAAAGCTCCATAACCGTTCCTGTAATATATATATCTATATATATATATTATATATATATTATATAAAATATATATATTATTATATATATATAATATATTATATTATATAATAAACCTAAATAATAATTAAAATTTAATTTTAACTAAATTAAATTAATTAAATTTTATTTATTAATTAATTTTAATTTAAAAATTTAAAATTAAATAACTATTTTAATATTAATTTAAAACTATCCTATACCACTATATTTATATTACTACTTTACTCATACATATGAGTAAAAACTTCAAACTAAAAACCAAACCACAAAACTCATACGAGACTTTGGTTAAAACAACACGTCCTTGACCTTTCACAATCACACATCGAGAGGTAAGGGTCATCGCAATTTTTAAAAACATGTCAAGTGAAATTTTGCAATGCGATTTACGATCCGATGTAATATCAAATTTTTATTTTAGTTTTATTTTAATGATGTTTAGGTTAGTTATGAATTTATCTAAACTACAACCACTAAAAAATAAAAATAAACTACAGCCACTTTGATATTTTGGGTTTTTTGAGATTAGTAATTAATTTGGAAATTGGAATCAATTACTAAAATCCCGATTCTTCATGATTTGACTGTATAAGTAAAAAGAATGAAAAATGTTAGTAATAACTAACTAGGGGTTAATATTTAAAATAAATGCATTATTGAACTAATTTATTCACAAAAATGGAATATCTACATTTTATGCATTTTTAAGTCAGGCGACATAAATGATTAGACTTCAAAGAAGTGTCATTTACAAACCAGTTTCCCAAATGAGGCAAAACAAGCATCAATGGGAAGCTTATGAAAAATCTATTTTAACAAAATAATCAAAACAAGAATCCAAAGAAAATGAAAAATTAACAATCGCATAGGATAATTGACTAAATAAAAATCCTAAAAGGTGTTTAGCCAAAATTTTTATAGAAAGGGTCCCCATTATTTGAAGCGAATAAATAAAATGGGGGGGGGGGGTTTGGTATTTACCACAACAATGGCGACACAATGGGAGAAGAACTAGTTATCTTCTGTTGATATGAATGAGTTTTTCCTAAAATTAAAGTAAAAATAATTAAAGAAGAAAATATTATTTTTTGTTATATTTGACTAGGTTCATTAGTTTGAATAAAAGAAAAAATCATCTAACTATAATTTTTCTTAAAATTCCTCATAAATTAAAATATTTCAAAACTCTATATCAATGCTTAGTTAGTTGTAGAGATAAAGTAGAGGCCACTTTACAACTTAGCTTTTAAAACATACTCATTTGTCACAGGTAGAGCCATTGCTGCCAACAAACATCTATAGTCTTGACAGGATTACATTTTAATCATCAATGATTCAGAATCCCATCTATTTAAGAATTATTGACCTAAAGATAAATCCATTTATATATGTTTATTTTTTCTATTTTCTATTTTTTATTTTTTTGTTTCTAAAAACCATTGTCCTGGTTTGGTAGCCAGATAGTTGACAATGCCATTCACTGGTTATAATTGAACTGAACAAGTTGGCTCGTGATGAGACCCCTTGTCTTATAATTGTTTGCAATCATAAGCCATTACCCTGGTTTGTTTAGAAGTGTTGGTAATGTCAACCTATTTTTCCCCTATGATCATGGTAAGCTGGCTCATGATGAGATCTCTTATCTTTTAAGTTTAAATATATTTCTGAATTATACTCTAGAACAATAAGACTCTTTGGGACGGGGAGAATCATTGACTCCTTAAGAGTTAAAAATGACAATTTCAGAGTTAAAGGTGGTTTGCTATAAAGTTTCTTTACTTGGTTAAAAATAAATTTCCTTGACTGATAATAGAACTTTGAAAGATCTTAATAAAATATTGAAATTTTAAAATGATTACAATTTTGATGAAAAGAGAAATTTCTCCAAATTTTATGATACTTTGCCAACTTCTCTTAATTGGTAATCTCTTCCTTAAGTATGTGTTTCCGGGAAAACTAGTGTCTTTTTGATCTGCTAGTCCCACTAAGATGGATAGCTATCTCAAAAACAAACAATCAAAGAACTTTGTGATTTTCTTTATGTGTGATAGATAAGAGAGAAGCAAAGGGGGGCCAACCTGGATCTTCCGCTTGGCTTCTTGTTTGTTTCCTCTCTCCCTTGATGGAACATGCAACTCCTCTCCTAGTTGTCCCACTTTAGAGAATACCTGTAGAGACAAAGTAGCAAAACACCATCAAAGCATCTCGATCTATAATACCATAAACAATGTAGAATTAGAAACACATTGACCATAGAATTGCATTCACAAATAACAAGATTCACAAATACACGATTATATCGAGGAAAACCCAAAGAACTTTATTAGTAGTAGAAGAGGATTACAACCCAGCTGTCTGATCCATCATCACCTCTCAGCATCAAAGCCCTCTTCACCTCATGAAAAGCAAGATCAACCAACAATACAATGCTCTTTCTCAAAGACAACCCAACAACACTTCTTTACAAATTACAAAGTTCCAGTCCCTAGATCTCTCAGATGAGGGATCCATTTATAGATATTTGTAGAGGTGTGAGTCAGCTCTAGGTTTTTGATTAGTGCCATTTCACTTGTAGTTCTTAGTTCCACTTGGAGATTTATTGGATCTCTTACTCATCCCTGGGAAAATTCAAAGAGGCAAGTGTCATAGAGAAAGTTTCTGGAAAATACCATGACCATCCACTTAGCAAACTGCCTCAAACATTTGTCCCTTCTCACTCATCACACCCCACAGAAGGCTCTTTCAGTATGCATCGCACCTGGCTAGTGTAGGAGTCAGTATGCATTGCACCTTAACCAATGAGCAGTCAATATGGTCCAATTTTGGCCATTTCTGAGTGGTCGTTCAAGTGGAACTTCTAGGAAATGATGTAATCAGTTGACCGTGATCCTTTAGGGTTTGAAAAAACACTTTTAGGGGTTAAAGAGCCCTTGGTTTATCGACATATATGATTGGGGTTGCAGTTCCCAAATATGTCTATAACAGTTGCCCCCTAAAGCATGAGGTCGTAAATCTTCTGATGTCGGGTGAAATTATTTATGATGAGGATCTGAGGTATTCGAACTGGAAGGTGACCTATATAAAATACAATACAATACATCATCATCATTTTATTTTCATGATCTAGCTGAGGCGGGCATTCCCATGCTCAGCTTTATAAATTCATTTTCATGTACATAGCATAGATAATCATTTGTTGTTATAGACTGGTGATTCTTTATATGTAGAGTCATCATCCCTTAGCTTGGATGATCATCTGTGCAGCTTTAGTGTACATTTGATGTCTTTATATTCCTAGATATATCGCAGCCTGAATGGATGAAACTAAATCCAGGGTCTTCAAACTCGTTCAATCTTCGCCCGATGTACAAGTCGATCCATGTGAAAAGATGTCCTGAAGTTGAACATGGAAATACATTGCCTGATTACCAGCCAATGATGTGAGCTGTTAGAAAGCGCGAGAGGGATCAATGATAATGATAATGACCCTCAAGGTACTACAGTACAATTCACATGGTGTGAATATATGATCTGACATCGAACACCACATAAAATATTTCGGTCGAAGGCCATTGATGTAAACCTGTCGCTGGAAGTGAGAAACTTTCCATTAAGGCATGCAAGCTTTAAAGTACTGAAAGGGTTGTTCCTAAGTCAACTTCTTGGATAATGAGATAATGTCAACAAGAAGTGACCTATCATATGAGGGCCTTAATTCCTCCCACATCTATGACATGAAACGAAGCAAATGATTTTGTGGAGGTGAAAACGACCTAATGATACAAGGTTCGGGAATGGCGGTCATGAAAAATGGAGGGTGAAGGTATTGCAGTGGATGAGGCATTAGCTGAGTGGTGAACTCTCTAAATGACTTCTCTTGAACATGTAGGCAACACTGATATGGATTGATAGCATTAATCCCAAACGATGGATGGTGTGGAGGATCAATGGTGATATGACCGGTGTATGAAATAACCCAACCCGACTCAATCATGATGATGGAGTGAAAATTTCATGTTCAAGAGTGACCTACTACCAATGATGTTCTTTAAGTTTCTTCCCTTTTTCCCCAGTCATTGCTGACCAATACCTCTTTATTTTTTCTAGCTTGTGGAGGATAACATATGATTGTTCTATAATTTGCCCTTCGGGCAGACCTGTCGCTATGTTTTGGTGAGCCTAGCGACAGTGAAACTCATTCTTGTCTAGGTAGACAAGTTTGTCACTATTGTTTTAACAAGTTTAATGACAAGGATAACTCGGTCCTTTTCATGTTTAGAGAGTTTTAAAAGAGGCGAAAAGGAAACTCCAACAGTCCTTTTTCGTAGCATAATCTCTTAAGTCCGAAAAAGTATAAAATAATACAAAAGGGATGACTTTTCGATTACTTTAGCGAGCTGAAAAAGACAAGTGCTCGATCTTTTTGTGGGATGATCCTTCAGGTCCAAAAAGATTAAAATGTAAAGGAGGGATCACTTATGGAGGAACAAGTGATGTTTTTGGGTAGCAGTCGGTTCCAGATAAGTTTGGAATTTCTCAAAACATGGCAGTGTGAAGAAGGTGGCTAATAGAATCACTCGTCATAGTTATTCCTCAAAAGGGTAAACAATCATGTGGAAACGTATGATCGGCCAAAAGAATAGAGGTGACCATAAGAACACAACCAAGGTTTGAAAGGCTGATAGCATGGCAATCACAGAAGTTGTTTACTAAAGGCGGGTTTATTTTTTAATGAGCTTGAACTTTGCGTTAACATATGCTCAATGGCGGGTTTTCTTTTTAATGAGCTTGAACCTTGCGAAAACATTTCTCATGCCAGTAGTCTGAAGATGTCTCTCATTGGTAGGTTCATTTTTTAGTGAGCTTGCGCCATTAGAAAATTTTCTCATTGCCCTTTTATGTAGGCTAGAAGTGACAAAACTACAGAGCTAACTACTCTAAAAGCTAAGGAACTACTGAGGTTAGGTAGGATGGTTTTATCAGTAGAAAAAACACATCCTTTGGTCCGTCTGATGTGCAGACGTTTCAAGACCAACTGCCTAACCTAAGAAGTTAACACTAAAAAGCTAAAAAGTTAAAAACGCTAAAAAGCTAAAAGAAGAAATTGGTCACTTTTCAGTTGCATAAAAAGGTTTGCATGCCCCTAGGTAGTGAAAAAGGGAGGGTTTCCAGGTCACCGTATGGAAGTCCCTGCAGTTAGGAAGGATTGTTTATGTCAGTGGTTAGACAAAAAATACTTCCTTGGCTCTGCCCATTGAAATAGAAAAAGGTGAATGATGTGAGCTTCCAATCACATAACCTATGAGGAAATAACTGTTTCAAACTGATCCCATAACCTACAAGGAAATGGTGTTTCAGACTAATCATATAACCTACAAGGAAATCTATCTCTTTATCTAGGTTTACCTGCCAAAGCAAACCAAGGTGCATGCCCCCTAAGCTTCATTACATTCATCGGACTACTCGCGATAATTAGGTGGATGCAATGAAGGTTGAAGAGACATTCTTGATGCAAAGAGACCATCCAGGGAAGATGTTTGACTTGTAGCTGTGTTTGAACCTGGAAATGAAAGCAGGTCGATAAGTTGTACCATTCTTCCTTCATGTGGGAAACACATTACTCGAAAGAGTGTGGAAACAATAGCTTCCATGCTATAAACATAGTCATGCCCAAGGAGTAGATTGTAATCTAATGGCCCTTGGACTACCATCACGTTCAAGTGAATGGTTTTCCTTTTCAAAGCTATTGGAAACTTCGGAAGGATCCCTAACGGTCGACTAGTTCCTTTTTTAAAGCCTAACAAATTTTGTGTTTCAGGTAGAAGCGATTGTGAACTAAGCACTTTCTAGGCAGTTGAAGAAAGGATACTCACTGAAGCCCCTTCATCTATGATAGTGCTAGACATGATCATTTTGTAAACTTGTACTATGATCCGGAATGGTACATTAGATGGAAGGCAGGGTCTCATTCGTTGATTCCAATCAAAGGAAACTACTAGACTATTCAGAGGGAATACCAGATAAAAGGCTGGATGAACCCCTTGAAGTGGGGGATTTTCCTCCTTGTTATTGGGAAATCTAATGTGTATGCAAAGCTGCTAGTCCCACTAAGACGAGTAGCTATCTTAGAAACAAACATATTAAAGTTACTTTCGCTTTCCTTTATGAGAAGTAGATAGGAGAGGAGAAAGAATACGAACCTTGATCTTTTGCTTGGTTCTCCACTTGTTCCTTCTCCTCTTTGACAGATGTTTGTCACTCTTCCCTTGACCGCTCCACTTCAAAGAGTACCTATAAAGTCAAAGCAGCATAATACCTTCAAAGTGCAGAGACCTACAGTCACAAACAATATAGGACCAGATATATATTGACCACATACATGCATATATCAGCTAACATACAAGAATGTGGACGAAAACTAGAATAACTTTATTGATATAGAGGTCAGAAGAGAGGATTACAACCCATTGATCTAACCCAGCGTCATCCTCCTAGCATGAAAACCCTTCTTCACCTCATGAAAATCGTAGATCACCCAACACTATGATATTGCACTAGAAAACCAACAGCACTTCCTTACAAGATACAATATTCCAGCCTTTGGATCTCTTGGATGAGGGATCCATATATAGATGATTGTAGGGGCATGAGTCAGCTTCTGGGATTTTGATTAGTGTCCTCTCTCTAATAGTTCTTGATTCCACTTGGAGATTGATGATCTCTTACTCATCCCTGGGCGAATTCAGAGAGGCAAGTGTCACAGGAGAAGTTTCTGAACGATTCCATGATCATCCACCTTGCAAATTGTCTCTGCCATTTGTCTACTCTTGCCCATCACACCCTATAGAATGGATTTCCAGTATGCATCGCACTTTTTACACTGAGCAGGTGAGATGCATCGCACCCTCTCCACTGGGCAGTTTGTATGGTCCAGTTTTGACCAGTTCTGAGTAATTGTCTATAGAGAACTTCTGGGAGATGATGTAATTAGCTGACCTTGTTCCTTTAGGGCATGAAACAACACTTTTAGGGACTCAGAAGCCCTTGTTTTATGGACATATGTGATTGGGGTTGTAGTGCCCAAATATGTCTATAACAGTTGCCCCCTAAAGCATGAGGTCCTAGATCTTTGATGTCGGGTAAAATGCTTTATCATGAGGATCCGAGGTTATCTCGAACTGGAAGGCGACCTGTAATAAGATACAATACAATACATTATCCGCATAACATTTTCATGATCTAGCTAAGGTGAGCATTCCCATGCTCAGCTTTATAAATTCATTTTCATGTACATTGGACAGACAACCGTCTGTGTGGCAGACTGATGATTCTAGTAGAGCCATCATCCTTTGATTTGGATGATCATCTATGTAGCAATGATGTACATTTGATGTCTTTAGTTTCCTGAATATATCGTAGCCTAGATGGATGAAACTAGATCTAGGGTCTTCAAACTTGTCCAATATTCGTCCAAAGTACTAGTCGATCCATGTGAAAATGTTTTGGAGTCGAACATGGAAAGACATCACCTGATTACTAGCCAATGATGTAAGTTGTTAACAGGCACGAGAGGAATCACCGATAATGATGATGACCCTCAAGGTACTATAGTAAAATTCACGTGGTGTGAAAAAGGGACTTGGTGTTGAACACCACGCAAAATCTTTCGGTCGAAGGCCATTGATGTAAACCTGTCGGCGGAAGTGAGAAACCTTCCATTGAGGCATGCAAGCTTCAAAGTATTGAAAGGGTTGTTCCTAGGTTGATTTCTTGGATAATGAGCTTTTGTCGACAAGAAGTAAGTCATCGTAGGAGGGCCTTAATGAATCCGACATCTACGACATGGAATGGAGAAAACTATTTTGGAGGTGAAAACGATCTGACAATACAAGGTTCAAGGTGGCGGTCATGAAAGGATGGAGTGTGAAGGTATTGTAGCGGATGAGACATAACATGGGTTGGTGAATTCTCTGATCGACTTCTCTTGAACATATCGGTGACACTGAAATGGATTGGTAGCGTTAACCCCAAAGATGGATGGTATGGTGGACCAATGGTAATATGACCGATGAACAAAATAACCCAACCCGACTCAATCATGGTGATGGAGTGAAAGTGTCATGTTCAAGAGCTACTCGCTACCAATAAAGTTTCTTCAAGTTTTCTTCCCAATTTTCCCCAGTCATTTTTGACTAGTACCTCTTTATTTTTATCAAGCTTGATGAGGATAACATATGCTTGTTCTATAATTTTCCCTTTGTGCAAACTCGTCGCTATGTTTTAACGAGTTTAGCGGCAGTGAAACTCATTCTTGTCTGCATGGACAAGTTTGTCGCTATTAGTTTTAACGAGTTTAACGACAAAGACAACTCGGTCCTTTTTCAATTTTAGAGAGTCTGAAAAGGGATGGAAAGAAAACTTCGGTAATTCCTTTTTCGTCATATAATCCCTTAAGTCTTAGAAAGTATAAAATAATACAAAAGGGATTAATTTTTGATAGTTTTAATGAGCCGAACAAGACAGGTGCTCAATCTTTTTGTGTAATAATCCCTCAAGTCCAAAAAGATTATAATCTAGAGGAGGGATAGCACTCTCGGTAGCTTTAACGAGTTGGAGAGGTCAACTGCTCGGCAATATTTTCATATTTTACAAGTCAGGTGAAAAGAGCTTAAGGGAGACTCGTCTTTGAGGAACGAGTGATATATTTGGGTAGCTGCTAATTCTAGGTAAGATTTGGAATTTTCCAATCATGGCAGCGTCACAAGGATGGCTAACTGAATCACTCTTCGCAGTTGTTCCTCAAAAGGGTAAACAATCAAATGGAGGTGTATGATCAACTAAAACGGAGTGGAGGTGATGGCAGGAACACGACCAAGGCTCAAAATATGATGATAATGCATTCTCAATGGTTATTTACTAGAGGTTGGTTCATTTTTTAGTGATCTTAAACTCTGGGGGAACATTTTCTCATTGCTTAGGCTTAATTTTTAACAAGCTTGAACTTTGCATAAAAACTGCTCGTGCCATTCGTATAATAAAGATGTCTTACCGATAGGTTCAATTTTTAAGGAGCTTGCACCATTTGAAACTTTGCTCCGCTCCTTCTTGCGTGCAAGCTAGGAACAACCAACTACTGTCCTAGGGGTTAGCTAACTACTGAGGTTAGGTAGGAAAACTTTTTCCTTTACTTTGTTGGCGCCATACGGCCCTTGCGAAGGCGAACAGTCCTTTCGACCACTCACCTAACTTAAGCAATCGAAGTTAGCAGAACTATAGAGTTAGCATTACATTGGTCGCTTTTCACTTGCATGCAAAAAGGTTTGCATGCCCTTGGGTATAGCGAAGTAGAGTTTCCAAGTTACCCTTCAATTTGTAGACAAAACATTTGTTCTATCAGGAAAGGCCTACCTTTTCCAGGTTACCCTTTAATTTGCAGACAAAACATTTTCTCTATCGGGAAAGGCCTACCTTCTAACAGAGGTATCCTATTCCAGTCCAACCCCATTTTCCTAAATGGATGTGCATGTCAGACTAGTCATATTCCTATGTGGAAACTTACCCTATACCTGAAGTTTTCCTGCCGAAGCAAACCAGGGTGCATGCCCCTTGGGTTTCAGTCATGTCCACTGAATTACTCACACTCTTCAGGTGGATGGACTGGAGATTGATGAGACATTCCTTATGTGAAAACACCAGTTAGGGATGGCATTTGAATATTAGCTATGTGTGATTCGGGGAATGAAAGCTGGTCTATGAGCTGGACCATTCAGCCTTCATGCGGGAAACACATTACTCGAAAGAGTGATGAGATGATGGCTCCTACGCTATAAATACAGTCATGCCCAAGGAGTAGATTATAATCTAAGGGTCCTTGGACTACCATTACATTCAGATATACGGTTTTCCCTCTCAAAGTTATAGGAAAACTCGAAAGAATCCCTTACGGTCGATTGGTTCCTTTATCGAAGCCTATTATATTTCGCATCTCAGGCAAAAGCGATGGCGAACCAAGCGCTTTCCAAGCAGTTGAGGAAAGGATACTCATAGAAGCCCCTTCATCTATGATGGTACTGACCATGACCATTCTGTAATATTGTACAATGATTCGGAATGGTATATTAGATGGTAAATGAGGTTTTCCTAGTAGATTCTGATCGAAGGAAACGACTAGGTTGCTTGGAGGTGGGACCGAATAAATGGCCAGATATGACCCTGACAAACTTCCTTCCTGCGGTAAAGGAATGGGTAGATTGCCCAGATGTTCATCGGAGTCTGTATTTATGAAAAGAATTTGAACGGTGTCATTCTCATTCTCTTCGGTGACTGTATCATCTGAAGATGGACCTTCCAGAGACAAGACCGGGTTGATTGCTGTCTCGACCTTTTGACTTTCGTCTGGTGCCGACTCAGAGGGTTTATCTTCAGTGATAGATGCTTCGACTGACCAAAAGGGCGTGTCAGTCGGGTTTTCAACTAGTGATGGACTTGGCAAGAGTTTCTTGTACCCAGGAGGAAGCCATAGCGGTGAAGCAGGACGGTTATCCAAGACTCTTTTAGCTTCGTCCAAGAAGGGACAACGTTGGACGACATGATTTCCTTTGCACAGTCTACAAGGAAATTTACATTTTCCCTTCCGTCCAGAGACTTCGTTTTCACTAGTTAATGGTGTACTCTCAACATGATCGTGAGAGGTTGACGACACCAGATTGTGAAAACGAGGAGACCAGTCCCTTAAGATCTGAGGGATGTAAGGACAATCTCGATGATAGTGGTCCCATTTGCAAATGACACATGGAGATTTTGATTTGGATGGTGCGGTGTGTGGATTTTCGCTAGATGACGCACGGTTGCCACTTTTCACCTTTGGCTCCTTCTTCTTCTTTTCTTTCTCCTTCTTCGCTTTCTTCTTCTTCTCAGTTACTTGGTCTTTAGCTTTACCAGCTTTTCCAAGCGAAGAGGAAGGAGGGGAGGAAGAAAAAAGTGAGGCAGAAGGTTGGGGGGTAACCCTAGTATCATCTAGTTGCTGATTTGATTGTTCAGGAACCGCAGTAGTTTGAACAACAGAGGTCGAGAAGAGCCATATGGGAAAGCCAATTGTCAGTCCTGGGAGGGACAATGTGGCCATATGAGGTGCACCAACACCTCCCCAAGAGGAGAAAGGACTAGGATTTCCCCCAAGGGGAAATCCTTGGTTGGTGGACTCCATTTTTCTCAACCTAAGACCAATGAGGGAAAAGTGACGTTATTTCGATTAAAATAAATTTTAGACACTTTGACACAACTTGCTTTTCCAATTTTTAACAGTTGATAAAAAGCAAAAGATGACTCTAGTCGCCTTTAATTTTAATGAGCCTGAAGTGACAAGTGCTCAGATGAACCTTTTCCTTTAAGGAGTCTGGAAAGGAATGAAAGAGACTACTCTAGAAATCTAGATAGAGGGATTACCAAACCAATCGCAAAACTGCAAAGTACTTTTTACAGTACGGTAGTCAATCTTCCCGAATGTGGTGTTCAATGCATTGCGATCGATAGGGTGGCAGACACAGCTTCCTAAGGATAAGGATGTAGCCTATTGTGGTCTCCCAATATATACTCAACGTGTACGTGGGAGCACAAGTCCATACTGGCACTTGTCGTCTCAAAGAGGAGGAATCACCCAACCTACAATGAAAGCGATAGTTACCAGGCTTTACGACGCGGGAATACGTCTCTAGCCTAGACTTCTAAATGTTGTGTGTTAGGTTCCAAAGCATTTTTATGTTCATTAAATTTATTTTACAGTTGATCTTTCTTAAGAAGTTTTCATTTTAGGTTCACCACGGGATGTAGATATACAATTCCTAAAATGAAATCTAAGATGATAAACAATCGTTTTATCTTCTTTTTGCAACGAAAATCCTAGCTACTAAGGAAAGAGAAATGAGATTCTTTTCAACAAAGAGTAGAGAGCACACACTAGATGCACTGTCCTAAATCAACAAGTAGTCTAAATGAAAATTCACGTGCATGTATTTGTTTTCTATTTCTTAATGTGTGAATGACAAAAAGAATGCTAATTACAAATTTGAATTGTTTCAAGCGACAGTACTAACGATTTTCTTTTCAAAAAACAAAAGGAAGATAATGACGACACTTTGCGATTTTGAATTGAAAATTGCTTTCGATACTTGAAAACTACTATTCAAATCAAATACAAGAGTAACAGTGTAATCGACCATCAAGAACAATAGAATCCTTTTCTTTGACTGAAAACGACACCTACGACACTTTCAAATCAAAAGTCGACAACTTGATTACGCTACTTCTTTGTAAAATAGGACTGTAAATGGCAAACAATACATAAAAAAATTTACAGTTCTTTGTACTATGGAGGTTGAATCATGCAAAGGAAGGGAGTTTCCACAGAGGTATACTGATCACAGACAGCAAAACTCCTGAATAAAGCTGAAGAGAGTGAACAAGAAACCAAAATCTGTAAGCAGAAGAGGTCTTGTCTGATCATTGCACTTGTAACATAGGGAAAGTGCGATGCATCTCACTTACTACAAATGGGAGGTGCGATGCATCCAGATTCCCAAGAGGAGAAGGTGCGATGGTCTAGGGATGAGACTTCAACTTGGTTCCGGGTCACAGTTTGTAGCTTAGTTCAGGGATTTAGTCCGAGAAAATGATATTCAATATATGAAAATCATGGGGGTTGATCTAATGAGGCTACTTGAGCCACCACCATGGAAATTAGGATATCTACAAATCAATTATTTAGTTTATAAACAAAACCCGGAGATAGACTGAAGTAGCATTGATCTACTTTGCACTTGCATAGAAAATGTAATTTGAAGGCTAGCTAGCTTGACTTCGGGCTTCGTTTGTAAGTTTATAAAGTAAACAAATATAGACAAGCAAACAAACTAGTCGCTCCCCAGTGGAGTCGCCATTTTGTTATCGGGAAATATAGTGTCTATGCAGAGCTGCTTGTTGGAAATAATACTAAGAGGGGGCGTGAATCAGTATTATTAAGTCAAATATTCCTTTCCTTAAAACAAATGATATACGCTACTTCAGTTAGTTAAACCCACGTATATACGCAACTATTCAGAAGGAAAACCGCATATACAAAGCAACCTTTTAATTTACTTTATCTTTCTGATGATGATGGTTAATCTGTGTCGCAGAATCAAATAACCAGTAACCAGAGACAGTAAAACAGAGCAAAAATACAATCACACACAAGAACACAAGATATAAGGTGGAAACACAATGTGGGTGAAAACCACCTGCTGCAATTCGTCTCTATCTTCTTTTTAAATTAGAAACTTTCTTTTACAATGTACTGGTGCGCTCCTTTACCAGTACGCAGGCTGCAACCTGCAGAGAGCTACAACCCTCTCTCTTTCTCCAGCTTCTCCTGGAAGGATGCAACAACCCCCTTTAGCTCTTGCACTAGCGAAGATACTAGTACGTAGGTGCTGGCCTACAAAAGGCTACAACCTTCTCTTTCTTCAGGGACCACGTTTCATAAATTTTCAGACTGGATCCATGAACATCAATCAATCATCAAGGATTTCTCCAACAACCAAACTCCTTTTCACCAATTGGAACTGAATCAAGTAGATACTTCTCAGACAACTGTACCCAAAACATAGTACCAGAAACCACACACCAAAATTTGAACCCAAAACACAGCAACAATAAACAGAAGCAGCTAAATCATAACTCAAAACATATACGCTATTTCAGAAACCTGAAACAAGCGTGCATACGCTTCTGTGTCTGGAACAACCTGCGTATACACGATTTTCATTCACTGAACCATCATTTATACGTGCCTTCACTTTACTGAACCTGCGTACAAATCTATAAGGAATAATTCACACTTTCATATATTCAAACACTAATTAACCCAGATTATCAATGTTATAGATCAAGCAAGCGCCACATATATCAGACCAGAATCATACACAGATACTGTCATTCAAGCTTAAAGATGATGACCCATCAATAGAACTTATCCTTCTCTTTGCACTAAGGTTTCACCTTTATTCAGATCCAGATCTGCACCATAACCCAATTACCAGTATTCCAGATCTACCACTTTTTCAGATATTCAATAATAATTCAGATGATCATTTGCCACAAGATCTCCTTCCTCTTTTGTAGTCTTAGGCCTTCCACAATACCATGGTCCAAAACCATAACATTTCAATACCATGAACCCAAAAACTAGGGATCAACACATCTGACGAGACGCCATGGTCCAAAACAATAGGTTCAAATCCCAAGAACTAACCACCATGGACCAAAAGTAAGTTCCCCAACATATACATGCTTTTGTAACGTATAACCCGCGTGTATACACGTCTTCGTCTAGATGAACCTGCGTATATGACTTTTTCTTCTTTCTGGATGCCTGAACTGAGATCTGTCACCAAGTTGAGTTTCCATCAAGGACAACACCAGAGCCATAGCATCAAACCTATGCCATAATTCCAACAATCTCCCCCTTTGGACTTGATGGCAACACCAAGATCCTCTTTCATTCTCCCCCTTTGTCATCAAGGGCAAAGCGTTGTGCTCCCCCTGAGTACATGCTGAAATCTCTGCCCTGCTGTGCTGACCATGCTCCCCCTGACTGTAGGCAATTTCTGCAAAAGATGATCTGCAAGACGAACCATGACCTATACATCATAAAATACCTTCCTATCACCAAAAGACTTAATACATACATCATTCACCCAACCATGTGGGGATCATCCACCCAACCAAATGGGGAAACATTAGACAATTACATAAGACAACCAAGTACATTACATCTTCATCCCAGGCATAGTGGGGAAACCAATATAGGTCGTTACATGACCTTGACACCATAGAAGAGATATCACACAAAAAGAGATACATGACATAGAGATGAAATATCTAGAATAAGACTTATGAAAGTCCCCAACAACTGATAGCAGCAGCAACTTCCAATCACCATTCAGATCAGCAACCAAGATTTCCTTCTATTCTCCCTCTGCCTCTGTTTCACCAACAACAGCTGTGAATTGGAACCAAAAGCTTCTAAGACAATGCCAACAATGCATCATTAGAAGTTTATCTGCTCCCCCTAAACCAGTGCCAGATGGTCTCTTTCAGACCCATATCAGACAACTTCCAACCAGAGCCTGTCCCTTTTGAAATCCATCAAACCTCTATATACGCGACTTTCTCTGCACCAATCGGCGTATGTACGTGGATACTCCTCAGGAAAGACGCGTACACTCCTTTTTCTCTGAAATAGATAAGTTTAACAGCAAGATGATGCATCAATTACTTCCAGCCTCTGTCTGAGATATTCAAAATTTTCCCTGGGCAGTGGTTTGGTGAGAATACCAGCAACTTGTTCCTTAGAAGGAACATACTCCAATTTGACCTTTTGTTCCAACACTTGTTCCCGGAGAAAGTGATACTTGATCAGTATGTGCTTGGTCTTTGAATGCATGAATGGGTTTTTTGAAATGCTGATTGCACTTGTATTATCACATAATATGGAAATAGGTGGTGTACAAGTGATTTGAAAATCCTGCAAGGTCTGCATCATCCAAAAGAGTTGAGTGCAGCAAGATGCAGCAGCAACATATTCCGCTTCCACTGTAGACAAGGAAATTGAACTCTGTTTCTTGCTGAACCAAGATACTAATCTGGAACCCATAAAGAACGCACCACCACTTGTGCTCTTCCTGTCATCCACGCTTCCGCCCAATCTGCATCTGTATAAGCATGAAGTGTGAGATCTGTATCTCTAGGATACCATAAGCCATAATTTTGTGTCCCTTGAAGATATTTGAAAATTCTCTTTACTGCCTGAAGATGAGTCTCCTTTGGATTTCCCTGAAATCTACCAACTATTCCTACTGCATGCATGATGTCCGGTCGGGTACCTGTCAAATAAAGTATACTTCCGATCATAGATCTGTAGGTTGGTTGATGTACTGTTGTAGATTCATCATT
>APFE030757164.1:29564-43211 GCA_000404065.3 Pinus taeda | reverse complement strand
GCTTCAAAGAGTACCTGTAAAGTCAAAGCAGCATAATACCTTCAAAGTGCAAAGATCTACAATCATAAACAATATAGGACCAGCTATATATTGACCACATACATGCATATATTAGCAAACATACAAGAATGTGGAGGAAAACTTGAATAGATTTATTGATATAGAGA
This sequence comes from Pinus taeda, assembly GCA_000404065.3. NCBI lineage: Eukaryota > Viridiplantae > Streptophyta > Pinopsida > Pinales > Pinaceae > Pinus > Pinus taeda. Next base: position 43,044 of record APFE030757164.1, on the reverse strand, counting down.
TTAGAAGAGAGGATTACAATCCATTGATTTGACCCAGTGTCATCCTCCCAACATGAAGGCCCTTCTTCACCTCATGAAAAGCTTAGATCACCCAACACTATGATCTTCCACCAGGAAACCAACAACACTTCCTTACAAGATACAAGATTCCAGCCTTTGGATCTCTGGGATGAGGGATCCATATATAGATGATTGTAGGGGGGTGAATCAGCTTCTGGGATTTTGATTAGTGTCCTCTCTCTAATAGTTCCTGATTCCACTTGGAGATTGATGATCTCTTACTCATCCCTGGGCGAATCCAGAGAGGCAAGTGTCACAGGAGAAGTTTCTAGAAGATTCCATGATCATCCACCTTGCAAACTTTCTCTGCCATTTGTCTACTCTCACCCATCGCACCCTACATAAGGGCTTTCCAGTATGCATCACACTTTTACACTGAACAGGTGAGATGCATCACACCCTCTGCACTGGGCAGTCTATATGGTCTAGTTTTGACCAGTTCTGAGCAGTTTTCTGTGGAGAACTTTTGGGAGATGATGTAATCAGCTAACCTTGTTCCTTTAGGGCATGAAACAACACTTTTAGGGACTCAGAATCCCTTGGTTTATGGACATATGTGATTGGAGTTGCAGTTCCCAAATATGTCTATAACACTCTTGTTGTAGAGGAACGAGTGGATTCTCTCCAAGTTCATCAGACTCTGTATTAACAAAATGAATTTGGACAGTATTGTTCTCATTCTCTTTGGAAATTGTATCGTCTAAAGGTGGACCTTCTGAAGGCAAGACTGGGTCAACTGCCATCTTGGCCTGTTGAATTTGGTCTAGTATGGACTCAGAAGGTTTACTTTCAACGATAGGTGCTTCAACCGATGATTAAGTTACATCAGTTGAGTTTTCAACTAGTAATGGATTTGGTAAGACTTTCTTGTAACTAGGTGGGAGTCGCCACAACAAAGTAGGATGGTTATCCAAGACACTTTTGGCTTCTTCCATAAAAGGATAATGGTAAAGAGCATGATCACCTTCACATAACCTACATGGAAATCTGACCTTTCCTTTCTGTCCATTGACTTCATTTTCACTAGTTGATGGTGTGCTGTCAACATGGTTGCCAGAGGTTGATGACACCATATGGTGCGAACAGGGAGACCATTCTCTCAAGATCCACGGAATGCAAGGATAATCTCAATAAACATGGTCTCCCTTATAAATTATGCATGGAGATCTATGCTTGAAAAGTTTGGCGTGCGGATTTTCACTAGATGATTCATGGTTGCCCCCTTGCTTAGCTGACTTCTTCTTCTTATTCTTCTTCCCTTTCTTCTTCTTCTCCGCCACTTGGTTTTTAGTATCACTAGTTTCACCAAACGAAGAGGAAGAAAGGGAGGGAGAAACAAACGAAGTAGAAGGTGAAGGGACAACTTCAGTATCATCTGGTTGTTGATTCAATTGCTGAGGAATCACAGTATTTTGAACAACATATGTTGAGAATAGCCATATTGGCAAGCCAATTGTGATTTCTAGAAGGGACAATGTGGCCATATATGGAGCACCAATATCTCCCCAAGAAGAGAAAGGACTAGGATTCCCCCCAAGAGGGATTCCTTGATTGGTGGACTAGTGGACTCCATTACCTCAACCTAAGATCAACGAAGGAACAGGGATGTTATTCCAAATTAAATAAATTTTAATGACGCTTTGACACAACTTTGCTTTTTCAATGTTTAAAAGTCAAGAAGAAGCTAAATATAACTCTAGTCTCCTTCGATTTTTAATGAGCTTGAAGTGACAAGTCCTTAGATGGACCTTTTATTTTAAGGAGTTGAACAGGAATGAAAGTGACTACTCTAAAAGTATAGACAGAGGTATTACCAAACCAATCGCAAAACTGCAATATACACCTTGGTGGTAAATTAAAGAGAAACTACCAAGGACTTATGTACAGTAGTCAATCTTCCTGAATGTTGTGTTCAGTGCATTGTGATTGATAGGGCGACAGACACGACTTCCTATGGATAAAGGATATAAACCTATTGTGGTCTCCCAATATATACTTGAAGGTACGGGGAGCACAAATCCGTACTAGCACTTGTTGTACCAAAGAAGAGGCATCAACCAACCTTCGATGGAAACAATAGTTACCAAGTTTTATGATGCCAAAATATGTCTCTAGCCTAGACCTCTAGATTTGTTGCGTTAGGTTCCAAAGCATTGTTTTGTTCATTGAGATTTATTTTAGAGTTGATCTTGCGTAGAATTTTTCCTTTCAAGGTTCACCACGTGATGTAGATGTAAAATTCCTAAATATGAAATATAAAATGATAAACAGTCGTTTATTTTCTTTTAGCAATGAAAATCTTAGCTACTAAGGAAAGAAGATAACAATTCTTTCAACAGAGAGCAGAGAGCACACACTAAATACACTTTTCCTAAATCATTTTATGCATGCACTCTAAATGCAAATGCAAATGCATGTATTTGTGTTTCGTTTCTTTAATGTGAGAATGCCAAAAAGGAAAACTAAGTACAGATCTAAACTATTTTCTTCAAAGTGACACTTAGAAAATTTCTTTTCAAAATGAAAGGAAGACTAAAACGACACTTTTAGATTTCGAATAGAAAACTACTTTTGACAATTTAAATATTAACAATTCAAATCAAATACAATGGAAAAAGTACAACCGTCTATCTAGAAGAGGAAGACTTTATAACACTCTTCTTTTTTACTCAAAATGACAATTACAACACTTCTTTGCATCGAAAACAACAGTTTGATTAAGCTACTTTCGACAAAGAATGACTGCAAATGATAGACAAATACATAGAAACATTTACAAATCCCTATCAATAGAGGCTGAACAATGTAAAAGAAAGAGGTTTCAACAATGAGATACTGATCACAAGCAACAAAACAATCGAATAAATATGAAAACAAAGAGGAAAAAACCAAATTTCAAAGAGAGATAATATTACTCAGTCATCGCACTTGTCCTTGAGGGAAACAGGGATGCATCTCACCCGCAACACAGAGGAGGTGCGATGCATACAGGCTGCTAGTTGCAGACAGTGCGATGGGCCAGAAAGCAAAATTGAGTTGGGTTTTTGCTCAAAATTTACAACTAAGTTTAGTGATTTAAGCTAAGCTATGATAGGCAGTAAAAACAAAGTACAGGGGTACAATCTTATGAGGTTATTGAGCTACCACAAGGGCATTTAGGATGCTTGTAAGTCATATGTTTAGTTCATAAACCAACTCGGATATTAACTAAAGTAGCATTCATCTACTTTGCAGTTGCATAGCAAAAGTAGTTCGAAGGCTATCTGGCTAACTTCAGGCTTCGTCTATAATTTATAAATAAAACAACTATAACAAACAAACAAACTATTTGTTCCCTAGTTGAGTTGCCATTTTGTTTCTTAGAAAACTAGTGTCTTTTCGATCTGCTAGTCCCACTAAGATGGGTATCTATCTTAGAAACAAACAATCGAAGCAATTTGTAATTTCCTTTATGTATGATAAATAAGAGAGAAGCAAAGGGGGGCCAACTTGGATCTTCCACTTGGCTCTTTTCTTGATTCCTTTCTCTCTTGATGGAACTTGCAACTCCTCTCCTACTTGTCTCGCTTTAAAGAATACCTGTAGAGACAAAGCAACAAAACACCATCAAAGCATATCGATCTATAATACCATAAGCAATGCAGAATCAGAAATACATTGACCATACAATTGCATTCTCAAATAACAAGATTCACAAATAGGAGAACTTAAAGAAATTTATTAGTAGTAGAAGAGAGGATTACAACCCAACAATTTGATCTAGCATCAAAGCCCTCATCACCTCATGAAAAGCAAGATCACCCAACAATAGAATGCTCTTTCTCAAAGACAAACCAACATCACTTCTTTATAAATTACAAAGTTCCAGCCCCCGGATCTCTTAGACGAGGGATCCATTTATAGATATTTGCAGAGGTGTGAGTCAGCTCTGGGTTTTTTATTAGTGTCATTTCACTTGTAGTTTCTAGTTCCACTTGGAAATTTCTTGGATCTCTTACTCATTGTTATCGGGAATAGTGTCCACTTGGATGCTTCTATTCCTACTAAGACTGGTAGCTTTGTGGCTTCTTCTTCGTCTGCCCAGCTTCAAAGAGCACCTGTGGAATCACATCAACATACTACTATCGAAGAACAAAGATCTATATTCATAAATAACACCGGACTAGATGTGTGTTAACCATACAAATGCATATATAAACAAGTACACAAGAATATGGAGGAAAACATGAATAGCTTTATTAAGATGAAAAGTAGAAAAAGGATTACAACCATATGTTCTGACCCAACATCATCCTCCAGCTAGAAAGCCCTTCTTCACCTCAGGTAAAGCTTAGATCACCCAACACTATGAATGTACACCAAAAAACCAACATCACTTCTCTATAAGATACAAAATTCTAGCCTCTGGATCTTTGTGATGAGGGATCCATATATAGATGATTACAGGGAGGTGAGTCATCTTTTGGCGTCTTGATTAGTGTCCTTTCTCTGATAGTTCCTGCTTTCACTTGGAGAATGATGATCTCTTACTCATCCCTGGTCGAAAACAAAGAGGAAAGTGTCAGAGGGGAAGCTTCTGGAAGATTCCATGATCTTCCACCTCACATTTTGTCCCTGCCATTTGTCCATTCCCGACCATCGCACCCTACAAAGGAGAAATTCAGTATGCATCGCACCCTATACACTGGGAAGGTGATATGCATCGCATCCTCTACACTGGGTTTTTAGTATGGTCGAGTTTTGACCATTTATGAGCAGTTTTCAGTGGAGAACTTCTGAGAGATGATGTAATCAGCTGACCTTGTTCCTTTAGGCAGTGAAGCAACACTTTTAGGGAGTTAGGAGCCCTCAGTTTATGGACATTTATGATTGGGGTTGAAGTGCCCAAAAATTTCTATAACACTCATCCCTGGGAAAATTCAGAGAGGCAAGTGTCATAGAAGAAGTTTCTAGAAGATTCCATGAGCATCCACTTAGCAAATTTCCTGAGACATTTGTCCCTTCTCACTCATCGCACCCCACAGAAGGCTCTTTTAGTATGCATCGCACCTGGCTAGTGTAGGAGTTAGTATGCATCGCACCTTGAGCAAGGAGCAATCAGTATGGTCCAGGTTTGGCCAGTTCTGAGTGGTTTTTCAGGTGGAACTTCTGGGAAATGATGTAATCAGTTGACCATGATCCTTTAGGATTTGAAACAACACTTTTAAGGGTTCAAGAGGCCTTGGTTTATCGACATATATGATTGGGGTTGTAGTGCCCAAATATGTCTATAATAGTATGTCTACCTTTATAATAAAAAAATCAAACCTTACTAAGAGATTTAAGAAAAAACTAATAGATGACTATTAACATTTTTTTTCCATGTATGCTGACCACTGTTAGGTAACAAGTAGGCCTTCCATATAAATCATGGCAAAGTCAACAAAAGCAAAGCTTAAAACCAAAGGAAAAGAATTATTATGCTAAAATGAGAAAGAAATCAGCAAACAAAAATAAAAATGAAGAAATTTTAAAAGTGAAAAGGAAAATCCAAGTTTCATAAGATAAACTCAAACAAGAATGTTTATAGTAATGTCTCAACAATATTAAGAAAAAAAGAAAATAATCGCGTAATCATTTCTTTTTATGTCGAGATTTAGAAAAATCATACCTTGCAGGGTTGTAAGTATTTTAGGTATTTTTGGATAGTAGTGACAATAAAATTTAGCCATAATGAAAATTTTCTATCTGAGATCAATCTTCTTGTTTCAAAGCATCATCTTAATCATTTTCTAATAAAAGGAATGCTTAAAGAAACAAACTAAAGGTTCAAAAACTTCCTGGTGTCGCTCTTTCGACGAAGATTATTGTTGGTTATTGAAATAAAGCCAGGAGAAGAGTATAGGGCTTCGAAAATATGATCTGACAGAGGATTGAAAGCTTCAAATGGAAAAATACAAAATAGATTTTTATGTCAAAAAAAAAATTTGAAACTAAAGTAACGAAATGGAAATTAATGAAAGTGGGTACATGAATCTTACCATTGGATGATTGCTTTTGATATTACCTAAAGGTATCAGGTTCTCCAATACTGACTGACTTCTTATTTTAATTAGCATTAAAAACATGAAGAAGTCAAACTAACTAAAATCCTATAACCCAATTCATTATTTATTTTATTTAAACTAAAGCAAGCAATAAAATGCAAATCAGTAATGAAAATGAAAATTTGCAGTAATGACTGTTTCTCAAAATATTATAAGTTTCATATAAACTCCATGATTTTATAAATTGTCCAGAATCAAAACCAAATCCAAGATAACAAAATTTAAATATGAAAATAGAGAGGTCTTGAATTTCATTTTTAATTATGGAATTATATATTTAAAACTGAAATATATGAGAAATCCAAATGATTTAAATATGCTACAAATTTGTCATTAACTGCTTTCTTACATAGTGGTTCCCCAAGCTCGGTTTTAAAATAAGACATCGTTGTATCGGATGATTCACATCACATGTTTCTTCACCATGCTTCAAGTTTAATTTGGAAGACTTCACCTTTGTTGCTATGCCATATATCGATTAAATGTTAATGGCTCAGAAGCATGCATTGGAAGCTATCGCATCGGAAATTGCAATGGTAAATTTCCGATATGGAAACATGCAATGAGAAGATGTGCAATGAGATGGAGCGATCGCATCATTGAAGAATATTATATCGGGGATCATGGATTGTGTTTTCCATATCACAGATTCGGAGATGTGATGTGAGCATAAATAAAAATGCGATGAAGCGATTGCTATATCGGCGATTGGCGAAATTTTGGTACTCGATGTAACACAATATGATTCTTGTGGTGCTGATATATGATGAAGAGTGGACCTGATAACTTTATGATGAAAAATTTAATAACATATCGGATCCGAGACATTGACACTTTTAAAGTTACGCTCCTACCATTATTGCGATTGAATGGATGCGATATTTTATAAACTTGATTTGAATCTCATATCGAGTCCAAAATTATGTGGTCATCGCAATATAAGTAAAGTCGTTTTTGGAGATCAGCAATTCATGATAATGGAAGTATATTCAACTACAAACCTCCGATATGCGAAATGCGATATGATATATGAGCGAGGTAATACATCGGAGATCTTTTTATGAATAATTTGTTATAAAAAATGCTAAGAGCTACTTCGAATAAAATATTTCGCTACAAATGATTGTGAAGTGGATGATGTAATATTGGAATGAAATTATTGATGAAGATGAGCAGGATGGTCGTATTGCGAATATGTATTACCATAGTATCAGCAATATGAAAATCAAATTGAATTGATGAATGAAAGAAAAATTAAAAAATGCTCAAATTCTAATGAATCACAAATAAAATTTCGCTGAACCTATTGCAAATTTGAAATGGATTTTCTACTTACTTCAAGTTTTGAAAACAAATGAAACAGAACAAAAATCAAAAATAAATTAAGGAAAAGAGAAACTAATAATAGATGAAAATGAACTTGTAAATGTGTACCTAGAAGGAAATTGTCTGTAGATTTTACCTCATGAATCTTCAAATTCTTCCTTCGATTTATCAAAATTTTGACTTTGTTAAAAATCATCTCATTATTTATTTTAAGTCGAAGTGTGCAATCAACCTAAAAAACCTGCTTATTTATGTTGAGGAAATACAAAATTTACCAAAAATAAATATGAAAATAGTCTTCCCTTTTGAATTGAAACAATAATTTATTACCCCTGCTTATTCTGAATAACTTGAGAAGAATCTGTATTGTTATAATGATTGCTTAATAACGCCTTTAGTAAATGAATATGATGCGTATTACAACATCAAATAATAAACTAAAGGTTTGAATGGGATAAAGCCACTAATTGTGGAAGAATATCAACGCAGATTTAAATGTGTGCCAGGTGCATACTAAATTAAATTATGTCAATACATTATTTGAAATGGGAAGAGATGTATTCATGGGTAGAGGTATTGCTACAAGAAAATTTAAAAAAGGAAAACAAGAATTAAAACTTTTTGATAGAAAGAGAATGTTTCACTCAACATGTATGAGAAGAGTTGATTGTTTTGTTTTATTTTTTTAATCTACACAACTATTAAAAACAAATTAACTACATAAAACAAACTAACTAAATTAATTCTACTCCTATTCTAACCATATACATGAAAATGACTAGGTATAGTCATATTTCCAATGTAACCATTTTCTCATTTTAATTCCTGCATGTATGTACAATTCAATTGTTAGTAATAAAAATACAAATCTAACTAAACTAAGGAAGATAAATTTGTAAATAGAATTTGCAGTTATTGTTATCAATTTAATTAAAATCTCCTTCTCTTGAAATTTCGTTTCCAATTGAATACCAATTGAATCATAGAAATCTAGATGGGTTTCTATTAATGATTGGGAAAGGTTCAAAAGAGGAAATAACATGCCATATTGTGGATATGAGATTTTAGATTCAAAGGTCTGGAAGAAATTGTTAGTGTTATGAGTAAATGTTAAACTATTGACAATCTTCCATGAAGGAAAACTTTCTAAATATTTTTCAAATGAATTAATGAAAAATGAATGGAAATCTTTCAAATAAAATGGAAAATTATTAATTAAATTGGATTGTTGGCCAGATTGTAAAAATACATTCTCTTGTCGATATTGTGTTTGATAAGATAGAAGCTTTTGATGAAACATTAGCATTGATTGAAATTGAAATATTAATAGCTTTTGATGCTCTTGATTATAATATAAAACTTCAATTTTCCAATAGGGCAATACATCAATTGAATGTTTGATAGTAAAGTGATCAATATGCCAATGAAATGTGTGAAAATTTTGAAAAATAAAATCAGAAGATAAATCTAAATTTAAACAAAATAAGTGTGAAAGAAAAAATAAAATGAAATCATTATTGGTACAACTAATGTTATAGCACAATTGATATTGTTTTGATATAATTTCTTTTTCATAAGGATTGACCAAAATTATGGAATTTGAATAATTCTCAATTCTAACTTGTGAATTAGAAAGAGAATTATGATTATGAGTAGGAATGAGAGTTTGATCATGATATGAATCATAAATTTGAATGTTTTCTTGAATAGTGAAATCATGAAGATAATTTTTCGCTCTAGAAAAAGGATTGGTTGGAAAATTTTCTAATTTGAAACGTTCCTCATTTTCAGATGTTATTTGAATTTTCTCATGAGGATTCTCTTTAAAAGAATAGAAATCGATGTCCTCAATCTCAGAGTAATTATCATAAATGAGTTCACAATATTCTCTAGAATTCCATTCGATCTCATCCAATATATCAAAACAAGAAGGAATAAAAATTTCATGTTCATTAATGGCAAAAGGATGATCAATAATTTTTTCTCTATCTTGATAAAAACTTGTTGGTAATTCATTTAGACCATCCTCTTTATTTTCTGAAATATCATTAATATTAAGAGGGGATAAATTACCATCATTAAAAATATCAGGATAAAGGTAAAAATATGAATCTGAAATAATGCATTTAAAAATGTCTTTGTTTGAGAATTCTTGTACATTATGCTCATTGTAAATTTCATATTCTAAATCATTCCTTTGTGTGCTCATGCTTTCTTGAAGAAGGCTACTTTGCTGCTCTAATTTTGACATTTGTTCATCATAGAAAAATTCAGAAATTTGTACAGCAGTTTGCATTTTATTATTCATTTTTATTGCTGCTTGCACTTGCTGATTTCCAATCTGATTTTCTGAATTTACTTCAAAATAGCTTTCAGATTTCAAGGTGGCTCTTTCTCCAAAATTGTTGTTGTTGTCTCCTTGCATTTGATTAGAAATATTTTCCAAGCTTTGTGAAACCACTTCATCACAATTTATTTGTACATCCAAATTGGAATTCTCATTTATGTTGGAAGGGGATGGAATAAAGCTTGAACTAATTTCATATGGATTGGGAATGGGAGGAAGAGAACAAATATACTCAAACCAATCTAGTGATTCTTCTTTCATAGATTTATCTTTGACATTAAATTTTAAGCAATTCAAATGACATCGAATATTAAAATCTCTAACAGACTTATTTTCATTTTGTAGATATTCAATTTCATGACATACCTAATCATAATCATAGCAGCCAAATTTACAAATGAAAATTGTAACAAATTGATCCCAGCTGTGAATTGAAGCAACTGGAAGAGTTCTACACAGGTTTCTGGCTTTTGCCACAAATGTGAGAGTAAAAATTCTGCATAAAATGCCTTCATCAATTCCTTAAAAATCATAATTTGAAACCTTTTGAATAAATTGAAAGACATGATTAAAAGAAGAAGAGTTTCTCTCACCATTAAACCTTGCCTGAGATAAAAGTCTTACCACTTCAAGTGGAGTATTGGAAGATGCATATCCATGGATACAACGCTAAATTGGAAGTTTAAGAGGAGCCATCGTGATTAAATAAAATGTTAAAATATAAAAGACTCCAAAACACAACAAGTTTCAGGCCCTCCTTCTAGCACCATTATGTTGAAGCCTCAAAAATCGCTGCAAAAACATGGGGGATGACCACCAGGTCTAGACCTTAAAGTAACTCCTTTTCCGTTTGGAATGGTGGTTCTGACTAGTTTAACTAGGTCCAGTTACCTTCTCTCAATCGCCAATGGCTTTAGAATATGACTTTCATTTACTAATGAAAAAGAGACATCAGATCAACCTTCTTGCTGATCAGGCAAGAAAGTGATCCTTAAGCTGATTTAAAACTCAACCAATCCACTACTAATGTTTGCCTCTTCCCCCCAAAGGTAGGGATGGTGGCATAAGTCAAATTTAAGTTAATGGAACCTCTAATTTTAGAACCCCAAGACCTAGATAAAATTATTCCAAATCATGTAGGGATATCTACAACCACTATATCCATCACTACGCTCTTAATAGGGATCTAAGCCAAGTTCACTACTAGATTCTTTATCATTTCCAAGCATTTTACTCTCTTAGTATCGAAGGAGTAAAGGTCCTTATAAGGTATAATTATCTTTAAACCAAGTTGCTTCCTTATAGTTAATGGCATGAGATTATGTGAGGCTCCTGAATCTAGCATACAATTATGAAGAAAAAGGTCTTGTATTATGAGGATCACATAGAAGGGTGTGGTAGAGGGATCTTGCTCTTCAAAGTGAAGTCCAAAAGTGACCGTTGGTCTTTCTTGTTGAATATTTAAATAGTCATGGCATGGTGTTGAGGTGGATGGAATCTTAAACTGGTAGACCTAGGCTTTATAAGTGGGTTGTTTTAGAAGTTTAGTTAAAGGAACATGGATTTTGACCTTTTCGAGTTCTTTTTGGAGATTGAAAACAATTTTCCCTTTCTCCATGTTGACAAATTATACTGGTTCTCTTTCTTTTCACAGGCTTGTTTTGAAGGGATGGGTGGCTTCTCCTCTTTTTTCTCTTCAGGCTTATGACCATCTTGATTTAAAGATTCGTTCATTTTTTACACATTTGGATCGAAGGGCCCTTTTCTGTTATCATAATGTCTAAGGGTATCTTGGGGAGAAACACCTTCATGTTGGTCTTGTTCTCTTGACATTTTCCTTTAGGACCAGAGATTATACTTCGTATGCAGCTGGGCCTACATAAGATATGAAAATTGTTTATAATAGTCACCTATTTCTTCCTCATTCACTGTTACATTCATTTCTTGACCTTCTTCATGATGATTTACAGTTTCTTACTCCTCTTCTAAGAAAGAAGAGTACAAGTTCCCTTTCATTTCATGAGTTTCTTATGACTGCTCATCTGGATCATTCTCTATGTACAATGGGGTTGGGGGTGGGATAGGAGGGGGGTTGGTGGGTTTAGGGAATATGGTCAAGTTGTTCTTTCCTTTCCCTTTTTTAGTATCACTAATGGCTATCTTCTATATTGTGGACTAAAGCCTTAATTTGGGCCTTGGGAATTCTATTTGGGGAGGCTTTTGTTTTCCATCTCAATATTAACCAATTTATATGATAATATTTTTATTAAATTATCCATTTCTTCTAACTTTTGTTGCTTTGTTTCTTTCGCTTGACAAGAGGAGGGAATATCTTCTTTTCCCTTCTTCTTTTACCTAGGATCAATCTTGCCTCTAGACTTCCTCGTAGATGTGAACTTTGCCTCCACCACAAGTGGATCAATTTGGAGCTGGGCCAACATGCGAGACTTCCTCTCCCTTAGTGTAAAACCAAACTCTGATTCAAAATCCCCCACAAATACTAGCCAACGATCAACCCGGGGAGGTTTGATTTCAATGGGCATGTTGTTGTATTGCTTGTTAAACCTCTTTGTAAATTCTAAGATATCTTCATTTGGTTTTTTCTTTATAGCATTAAACTCTATTAGGACATATTCGTGATCTCTCTTTTCCCCCCACTTCTTTTTAAATGTGTTCTCCAGCTCTTCCCAAGCAGTAATGGAAGCATCTGGTAAATATTTAAACCACTTTCTACCTTCTCCATCGAGGGATTGAATGAAAAGCCTCAATACCATGTCTAAGTGCTCAACATTTAGATTTTCTCCAAATGCACAGAAAAACTCTATATGTCTCTTTGTGGAGGTCTCATCCTCTCCACTGAATCTGGGTAAAGATGTAAGGTATTCTTGAAGCATGGCGCTCAAAGGTTGAGGCAAGTCTAATGGAGCATACTTGTTCAGTAGGAATAGTGGGACCGCCATTTGTACTACTAAAGGTGGTGTTAAATTTATCAAGGGTCTCTACGTGATGACAACACCTGACAGAGTAGATGGGTTGAGAATTGTGGAATTGCTTATGTGATGAGTATGACTATCAGTGAGGATGGATTTTCCCTTTCTGGTCTCAAGGGCAGGAGGAAATGAGAAGGAAGGAGTATTAACTTAAACTTCTTCTTCCTTGACCTCTGATGGAAGGATATTGTGTATAAAATAATTTTTTGAAGGGTAGGTTAAGACTCTAGGAGTGAATTCTGAGCAATGAATAATGGTGTGCTGAGAGTTGGATGACGAGGCTTCAAGAAATGAGGAGATAGTGGCATTAGTTGATGGGGTTTTCTCCTTCCGAAATCTCCTAAAAATGAAATTCTCTGGGTCATATGAAGATGGATTTTTCTATTGAGATGTATCTTAACAAGTGTGGGGTCTCCTAAAATATAGGATGATATTCTTAATATTTAGATGGTGGAGTCACCAAGGTGATGAATCTATAATCTGGACGTTTTTTCTCACCTTAAGAAAGAGAGTCTGAATGTCGTATGCAAAAAGATGTTGTAGATTCTAGAGACAACCTCTGGATTGTGAAGATACCAGTTCCTAGTACATTTGAATCTGGTGCATCTCTAATAATCCTACAAAATATTTGAGACATCACTTACAATATTTCTTAAAAATAGAACTTATTT